>CALNHX010003588.1:0-146204 GCA_940337035.1 Agriotes lineatus | reverse complement strand
GTGCAGATGTCAAGTAAATGGATTATAGGTATTGTTTTGTGATTTCAATCAATGTAAGTTGTGTGAGTAACTACTTACTAAATAATAATAATTTGTATTTGTACTGGATATGAACAACATGGTTCATTTCTAAGAACCGCTCGCTCACTAGAATGAACTAGTTCTTTTTTTATAGCTCACCAGCTTTCCTGCACCCCTTTGGAATGTTTCACCGCGATTCTGTATCCCGCTCCCGCATACAGTATTCACGTTTGAAAGGGGCCTAATAGAAGATATATTAAAAATTACATATTTCCTAACCTTACTCCACATAGTAAATAAACAAGTTAGTACTCATATTTAGCTGGAAAATTGTAAATAACAGTAAATATATAATCAGGCGCGGATGGGCACTAAAATATCAACCGGGCATCAAGAGAGGTCTGGCGACTCTCACCCCCCCCCCCCCCCCCAATAGAAAATAATGAAAAATGGAAAGTTGAAATTCCTTTATTAAATGATATAAAAAAACAAATCGTTTGATATAAAAATATCTATGAAATAACACAACACAAATTTTCAAAATTATTTTGGGATAAATAACAAATAATATGTTTTCTCGAAAAAATCTTAAAATAACAATTGATTTTTAAGTAGCCTCGAGCGGTTTGCTACGCAATCGATGATGTTGTCTTGATCGATGTTTTCTAAAACGTCTTTCTTGATACTCATAAGCAAGAAACTTGAAAGCTTGGTTGGCGAAAATGCAGTAAGTAATTTGATCTTGATTATGAACTTCGGTACTTTTGGTAGTTTGTTGAACATCAAGGAGTGTAGAATCCTTCTTGTTCACAAATTGATCTAACTTTTTACAACTTCCAGCGCCTTTTTCCAAATCCAGCTTGCGCTTCAGCCTCACACGTTCGGCGCCGCCATTTTTTTTTTTTGATTTCATGTTTATTCGTGAATACATAATACTAACAGCATTTAACTTTTCTAGGAAACGAAAAAAAATATTCGTTCAGTCAAATACACGAGTTTCCAATTTGTCAAAAGATAGATAAATACTTACGGTTTATTCGAGATAGAACTTTCCAAATCACACGAAACAAATTGGACAAGAATAATAAATCATCAAACATTACCAAACCGGCGCTGTTAACTATATACAGAATTCAGATCACACGCCGAATAACAGTAGTTAGACTAACAGTGATAAAACCGGATAAACCCGTATTTCCAGTTCAGTATCAGTAGCCGACCGGGCTGGTGCAAGATTAGAAGACAGTATTCCTGGAAATATAAGCGCGTCTCAGCGTTACATGCACCTGCTCCGACTGCTCGTATATCGTATCATGATTCGTTATACGTTGACTGATTCAATTTATTTATTTTATATTTCTTTTTTATCGGATGTGACCAGCGCGGCGCCAAAAGCGTCAAAAACGTCCGCGGCGCCCCGGGAAAATGCCCGGTTTGCCTTATGGACCATCCGCGCCTGTATATAATGTGAAAGTAATCAATAATGCACGTTTGTATTTTAGAAAATGCCACCTTGCTACTGAGCTGGTTAAATGAAATAAATTAGATAGCATAAATAAAAACAGCAGTCTAAAGGGGGATATAGCATGTTAAATAAAAAGACGCCGCAACGTGGAGCTATAACAATATTAATTTGTAGTCAAGTTACCCCAATACCATGCACAGTATCCCCTTCAAAAGCAATAACAGCGTTGGAACAGAGAATTGAAGCATTTTGAATAATTATTCAATGTAGAATGATTGCCGTTGATACTACTGGACTATTTGTACTCTTAGGTCAATGGCTCACAACGGTTGAGGTTGAGTGAACCGTGACCTTTACGGCATATCTTACAAAATTATATTTAAAATTAGAGGCCCTGCATACCTTATAGATAGGTATTAAGAAATGCCATAGTAGTAAACAGAAAATGAAGTGTACCAGTCTGATCTGATTGATAAAACCATTTAAATGGGTAAAATATCATTCTCATTACCCCAGAAGAATTTAAAGTATGAAAAATGCATGCAGAGATACGCACATTAATTTATGTAAATCAACACACAATTTCGATTTTACCAAAACTGTCAACGCCAGATCTCCTTGCTACGGCCGCTAAACTACTCTCTAATGTTCGTTATGAATCTCCAGTTCCAGTTATTGCAGTAAACATTCAAGTAATGTATTAAAGATAACTGATTAATATGCAGTTTTCAGTGATTTGGATTAGTATAATTGAACGCGTTAAGTGGGAAGTCGTCCAAAGTATGTGGAAGTATCTCACTGATGTAACTACGAAGATAGACAATGAGCAAGCATCATGCGATGGCATCCCACCATATAGCAGGTCCTTGCTGTAGTCGACTATAATCAACTAATCCTTTGAGGAGAAACTTTACTCCATAATAGCGTTGTTTGATGACAACCAGGGATATAATAAAGTGTGGCATAATAGTCTCCCATACTACATTCCTCTCAAATCATACCTAGAAGAACCGCACTTCCATATGAAACACGATCAACTGCAAAGAAAACACAGCTTTAGCTTTTATCAATAATGTACCATTGTCGGAAGTGGAAAAAGTTAAATATCTCGATATACAGGGTGTTAATTAAGTACGTAGACAAACTTTAAGGGGTGATTCCTTGATCAATTCTAAGATAAAAAGTTCCTACAAACATGGGACCTAAACGGCTTCGTTTTCGAGATACAGGGTGTTGAAGTTTAAACAAAAACAGTTTTTTTCAAAAATTTGGAAAACGGATAGAGGTATTCTAATGAAACTTGGTGTAGGTTAGTATTTCAGAAAGTGGCATTGTTCAGTCAAAATAAATTTAATTTATTTCCACCAGTGGCGTGCATCGGGGCGATCTCAGTTACATTATTTTAGAAAAGTCTGATACGCCACTGTTTTGTAGAAAAAAGTTTTGTAGCTATTGTAAGATTGTGTTTTATTAAATAACATTTTTTAAAAGCTTCCTTAAACTGTATTTTGAAAACGAAGCCGTTTAGGTCCCATTAACGTCCAATGTACGAAATTGCTGTTACAGATTTTTCCATTTTTCTCGCAAAATGTTTATTCTATCAAAAAAATAAAAGATACATCTTTTGTATAGTTTCAATGGATAAAGCTAAAAAACTTGTCGTATTGACTAAAAAACAGTGGCGTACCAGATTTTTTTGAAATAAGGTAGCTGCGGTGGCCCCGATGCACGCCACTGGTGGAAATAAATTACATTTATTTTGACCAAACAATGCCACTTTATGAAATACTAATATACACCAAGTTTCATTACAATACCTCTAGGCGTTTTCCAGATTTTTGAAAAAAAATTTTTGTTTAAATTTCAACACCCTGTATCTTGAAAAGGAAGCCGTTTAGGCCCCATGTTTGTATGAACTTTTTATCTTAGAATTGATCAAAGAATCGCCTCTTAAAGTTTGTCTACGTACTTAATTAACACCCTGTATAGTTGAACTAGGACTCAAGGTCTCAAGTGGAAAACAGATATATGGTGTAAAAGGAAAAAACGTGTTACAAACTGTCCATTCCAGTAGCAACAACGTAGGCTTCCCAGTTGGACTTAAACAGCTCAAAACTTTGGCGAATCTCACCTATATCCACCTGCGATGGCTTTGGCCATGGCACATTAGAAGAACGAAGAACTACATGCGGTACTTTCTGCTGCTTTCTTCTGCAATTCTTGTATTTGGCTGGTTACTAACTGCATTTTTTGCATCTGTAGAGCTAAGAATTGTTCCAAACCTTCCATCTCGAATTATGTCAACTACGTACAATTTTAACCTAATTTTGCAAGTGTATTTAACCTCTAAATTCGTTTGTCGAAAATTTCAAGTTTCTACAGCCTACACACAAATAAAGTATTTTTGTTGAATATAAAATTTTGTTTAGTCAATACAAACTTTGTCTATGTAACTTTGCAAACGTGATGTCTCAATTTATAAAAAAAATCATGTAAATCTACCAAAGGATGTCTGCCAAATTTCGACCATTTGATAATATGTACTTATCTGCCTCGCAAGCTCGGCAGATAACCCATCCAGCCTCGCCACATAAAGTATAACTTTTGCTCCTAATAACATAATATACTATTTTAAGAGTCATTTCCTTTATACAGTTAAGTTTGAAATTCCCGCCATATTTGAGAGCACACCATTGGCGCCGCCATTTTAGGGACAAGGTTCGCGTCAACCAATCAGGCCCGCGACGGCCAATGGCCAGTCTCTCATTTCTAGGGTCTCTAATTGAATTTAAGGTCACTATATCAATAAGGTACCGCCATTCCATTCCTCGCTTGAGAATGTGAGAAAATTGTGAGATAAGGATAACAAACACAAATTTCCCAAGTGCAATAGAGAAGACACTAGTTTTTGGGGATTTTCTTTTTGGTGTAATGGCACTTGTAAAGTGAGGAATCTGTTAGGTTATGTGTTTTTATCCCCAGTTGGAGAAAATTGTGCGACAAGGATAGATATAAAAAATCACTAATGGCGGTACCTTATTGATATAGTGACCTTAATTGAATTTGAGTCAGAGCGCCATCTACTGCATTCGTATTTGAAATTTAGTAGTTTGTCTTTTCTTCAAAAACCTGTTGTTACACTCAAAAATATTAATTCTCATCTTGAAGATGTTAGGCGACTCTTAGCCCTGAAGAGAGCAACCTCGGCGTACACTTTATTTCAACTTTGATGAAACTTTGCGCCATCAACAGGAATAATGTCTAAGCATAATAAATTTTATATATATCGACCAAACTATGGAAGTAATGAAAAGAATGAGTCCAAAATGTAAGAACTTAAAGCTAGAATTCTAAAAAATGCATTCAATATTTACAGAAAATATATTAACAATGTGAGGAAAAAAATTCTGCGATAGGTAATTATAGTTAGTATTATGACTGTTAAGGATAATTTGTAAAAGTCTGCAAAGAAATGAGGAAGATTATGGAAGAGGCGTTATTTGTTCCAATGTTTAATATAAATGGAGTGCTCTTGCGTTTTATGATAGTATAGGTATATAATTGTAGAATTAAATATTGCAATATAACTAAATATTCTGCAAGTCCCCACACAGTGCACTTTAAGAACATATAAAAAAATGCTAAGGATAAGGTTTGATTGTTAGATCAAAGTCTGGAAAAGTACCTACCATTGAAAAACTTGAATGAAGCGAGAGAAATCTTAAAAATGTGATACATGGACAATAAAAATGCTGAAAAGCTCTCGACTTGTAGATCTTAGCCATGAATAAGACTTATGTTTATTTAAAATCTTGTGTGTTATCTGATCTACTGTACAAGCTTTGGTATAACATGCTCATCGCCTCGAACATTGTATTTGTTTGCTCTAAGTGGTGAATTTCCAATTTGGTTGAATATGTACAGCTCTTGCAGGCATGCCAAGCAATGACTATGTAAGATGCTTTTTTGGAAATTATTTGGTCACTCTGTTAGGCTTGTTTTTCGCACTTTGTTGACTATTGGCGCATAATATGAATGTAAGTTATACAAATCTTGTAAGTACAAAACTATGTTTATACACAATTTACCATATTTTTTCTAATATGTACTCAATAAAACATTTAATACTCGTAAATATATAACTTAATCAATCTAACCACGTCTATTTAATAGTTTAACCCAAGATACTCCAGTGAACAAACATAACATATAAAAAATATATAGGTACGTATTAAAAAATTGTAGTTGAATATAACTTTTTATGTCGAGAAGGTACAACAGACCATGTTTCGATAGATCTAGTTCAATGATATGGAATGGGTTTGGCAGCAATGAAAAATTGAAGATGGTTGAGATACAATTGCATAAACCTTTATCTAATAGACGTGTCTGTCTGGGACGCAGTTTTGTCTGTCTGGGACGCCGTTTTGTCTGTCCGGGACGCTGTTTCAGCAGCCAAACCGTAAGAGATAGAGAAAAAAGTTATTAAAGTTATATGTTTGAAATGGTCATGTCAGGTCAGGAACCAAATTTCAGTCTCTAACACTAATTATTATCTTAATTATCCTAATCCTAACTTTTTAGCTTAGATTCTAGGCAAATTTTATTAAGGCGAATGCGACTGGTAGTTTGCTACCAACAATGACGTCATATACGTACGTGTGGTGAATACGCGTTCTATTTGCAAAACGGTCTTTTTTGTTTTATTAAATGAGACATTTGTCTCACTGGACTGCTAGTGCATATATAATAGAAAAGTGCGTCGAAAGGAATGGTAGGAAAATTCACACACACACACAAATAATAAACAAGGAGAACACTTTTAGAGGCAGCGAATGTTCAATATAGGACTACATTGAAAGAAAGGGGAAAGAATGTTAATGAATTTTTGCAAGTTAGAAATCGAGACTACTAACGTTGCCTATATTTTTTTTTGTCTAAGGTATCTTCCATTCCCCGTTCCTTCTTGCTATTTTCTGAATCTGTGAATGGCCAGTCGAGGTGCTGCATCCACTCTGCCACTGATGTCTCCAAAGTCCAACCGAAAAGCACCTTGTACCTCAGTGATTCACCTCAACCATGCACATTGCTCGACCACAAAAATTCTTGCTTGCAAAAGCCAGCAATCTATTTTTATTGACATATAAAATCCAAAGGTATGTAGAGTCTATTCCATGTTTGATTTTTAAGATCATTGTATCCTGTCTAAACGTATAACGCTTTAAAAATGGTAACATTGCTATGACAAACGCTGTATATGTATTGCTTCCTTTTCTTGTTATTTTTAATCCCTAGAGGTAATAAAAATAATCTTACACCGTTTTATGAGCGCAAAAGAACATGACATTTAAAAAAATCGCATTGAATGACAGTAAGATCGGAGTAAATATGGCGGCGATGGTGGAATTTTCACGGATCAAAAGATGATGCTACTCTCCTATATACACTGGCTCTGCACAAACGTAGAGTCTATGTATTAATTGAGTACCGCAACTGATTGCGCCAGTGTTTTATATTTTTGGTGTCAAAGTGGCGGATTCACCTTAAATCATAGAAGATCGAAAAAGTCGTTAGCGCATATGTCAACCGCTATGAGCAAGTCATATAATTCAGTTCGAATTCGAAGTTGTGCTTATTTTTCGACATTATTTTTGTTTTTTGTGTAAGTTCAGTGAATATTTAATATTTTAACAGTTACCAAGTATTAATTATAGAGTTATTGATAGAAAAATCCGTGCTGCTGTGTGCCTTGTCCTTTCTAGATTTTTGATTCCTTGGAGTATGGACGACCTCCGCGGAGCAGATCCGGGTCAGCCGCTTATCGTGTCGTACAAATTTGATGCAGAGAAAACAGGCCCGGCCTGAAGTTTATTCCCATTTTCAACAGTCACAAATTAAATTATTAAAGTTATTAAATTTACGTGTAGAAATGGAGGAAAACAGTGTAGAACCACAGAGTATGATGAAACTCTTATAGGAAATAAACAATAAATTAGAAAATAACAGTAACGGGAGAATGGAAAAGAAGTTCGATAAATTTCAGGAGGAAATTAATAAATTAAAAAATGATAACGCAGAATTGAACAGGGAAAATAAGTCATTGAAACAGGAACTCTTATTGCAAGAAAGAAGAATCGAAATGTTAGAGAGAGAAATAAGAAAAAATAAAATAATCATACAAGGAATGGAGGAGCATACAGAGGAGAAAGATATCCATTTAAAGGAGAAAGTAAGAGTAATTCTACGCGATATGGACATAATTGTAAATATGAAAGAGGAAATATCAGAGATAAGAAGATTAGAAAGTGAACAGAAGAGAGAAAAAAGACCAATAAGTATAGATTTAAGAAGCTGGAATAACAAGATGGAGATCCTAAAAGCAACAAAAAAACTAAAGGGCACCAAAATCTACCTCGAGGAAGACTACTCAAAAGAAATTCAAGAACAACGGAGGGAATTAATAACATATATGAAACAATATAGGCAAAATGGCCATCATGTCATCCTAAGATATAATAGACTAGTAATAACTGGAGAGGTAGTTTCATTGGATAGACTAAAGCAACTGGATAAGCAGGATAGGGAAAACGCATATGAGGAGGAAGCAGAGGATGGAGAAGAGAAGATAAGAGATAGCCAAAAGAGAATGGAAGATGACTTAAGTATGGACGATCCGAAAAGTACCTCAGAAAAAGAGATCTCAAAAAAAGGAAGAACTATGAGCCAGAGATCTCCAGAAAGCAACGATGAGGTGGAACTACGAGAAAAACTACTCAAGATAACGAAGACGAGTAGATTTTCAAAAAACGAGCAAACGTAGTTACAAAGAAATCTCTGATGACAACCGAAGAAGAAATGGCTATGAAAAAGGTTAAAGATTTAGATAAGAAGAAAAAATACAATTATACAGGAACAATATATAAAAATAAAAACAATGCAGAATACAAGATATCAAAGAACTATGATACAATAGCATAGAAAACAAAAACAGAAAGAAAACACAAAAGAAGAATACCAGCAGTAAAGAAAGACGTGAATAAAATAAACATAGGGACATGGAATATAACTTCATTAAACGGAAAGGAAATAGAAATAACGGAAGAAATGAGCAGGTTCAAATTAGATATTTTAGGAACAGGGTAACGAAGAAACAAGGAAAAGGAAATATAAAGCTAACAAATGATTATACGTTATATTACTCAGGAACAGATACGGGACAAAGAAGTAAAGAAGGAGGGGGAATTAGTATTGCCGATAGATTAAACAGAAGAGTAATAAAAGCAGAATCAATCAATACAAGAATAATAGCAATAGAAGTAGACTTGGGTAAAATTGTTCACATAATACAAATATATGCTCCAGTAGAGGGAGCAGAAGTATATAAGAGGAAAGAATTCTACTAAAAACTACAAATGGCGATAGATATAGCGAAAGAAAAGAGTAACAAAATAATGACTTTAGGGGACTGGAATGCAAGGGTAGGTAGAGACATAAACACAGGATTAGGCAGTTTGCGACAATTCGGAGAAATGATACAGAACAGAAATGGGAGAAAAATGAGCGAATTCTGTATAGCAAATGACCTAATAGTCGGTAATACATTTTGGTACCACCCACTAGAAGAAAAATACACTTATATAGCAGACGAACGAGGAGCAAGAAGCCTCATAGACTACGTGGTATACACGAGGGAACTGGATCAAAAAATAGATGAAGTGAAAACAATAGGAGAAGCAGAACTTTCCACCCAACACAGATTAGTATGAGCATTAATAAACGACATAAATATTACAGAAGAAGAGAAAAAAGAATACGAGAGAATACCAGTATATAAACTAAAAGATACTGATAGGGCAGAAAAGAACAAGAATAACACAGTTGCCGAACTCGAAAAATTTGAACTATAAAGAAAGGAAGGGACAGTGGAAGAAGTATGGAAAATATTCAAAGAAACACTTATAAAGAACGCTAGATAGCTCTGCAGAATAAATAAATTTAAACAAGACACCAAGAGGGCCAGATGGTGGAACGAAGAGGTAAAGAGAGCAATTAGAGGGAAGAAAAAAGCATGGAAAAAATATATATACACCAAAAATCACGAGGACAAATAAGAATATATAAGAAAAAGAAACAAAGCCAAAATACACATAAGAAAAGCAAAGACTCAATGCTGGAAAGAGTTCTGACTTGAACTAAATGAACTATATACTAAAAACATCAAACATTTTTGGGCAATAGTAAAAAAGACAAGAGGAAACAAAGGAAAAGAAGTAAGAGGAATAAGAAACAAAAACAATGAATTAAAAACGGAAACAACAGAAATCCTACAAGTATGGAAGGAATACTACGAGGAAAACTTTGAAGAAAACCGAAATCAACAGGAAGAGCAAGATGAATACGAAGATACAGATGAGGAACAACAAGAAAACGCAATAGATATCGAAATGAAGGATGTAGAAGAGGCAATTGGTACACTTAAACTAGGCAAGGCAGGGGGAGCAGATGGTGTCGAGGCAGAGATGATAAAATTCATGGGCCTTAAAGGGAAGATATGGATACATGAAATATTTAAGAAAGCATGGAAAGAAGAACGGATACCAGAGGATTGGGAAAACAACATAATTATTCCAATCTACAAAAAAGGAGAAACAGGAAAATGTGAAAACTACAGAGCCATCTGCCTTTCCTCTACAGTATTTAAAATGTATACGAAGATTCTACAAAAGCAACTAATACACTACATAGGTTATAAGCTAGCCGATGAACAAGCAGCTTACAGACAAGGAAAACAAACAACAGACAGCATACACATAATAAGAAATATAACAGAAAGAGCAATAGAAAGAGGAGGAGAGCTGTTTGTTACACTCATAGAATTAAAGACAGCGTTTGACAATATAAATATAAGTCACATATGGAGGTATTTATCGGAATTACAAACACCAAGGAAACTCATCAGAAATATTAAGAACATGTACCAGAATGTCAAAGGAAGAGTACATATGAACGGAGAAGCTTCTGACACGTTCTTTACGACAAAAGGAATAAAACCGGGAGACAGCCTTAGTCCACTTCTATTTATAACAGTGATGGACAAAATTTTATTAAACACAAGAACAAAAACACAACATCTGCAATCACAAATAGGACATTACCAACTAAGGCCAATCAAAGTAGACAATCTAATGTACGCAGATGATATAATACTTATAGCAGACACTCACAATAAAATGAAGGGACTGGTTAAAATATGGAGTGAATAAATAGAGAACATGGGAATGGAGGTAAACACTAACCAAGCAAAAATGATTATAAATAACAAAAAAACGGAGATGGTAAGAAAAATAGAAATAAACGGGAATACAATGGAAGTAGTCACAGCGGTAGAATATCTTGGTTTAGTAATAACAGATGATAGAAGAATAGAAGTGGACATAGCACATAGAATGAAAAAGACGAGGAACATATACTATGCAATCAACAAACCAATATTACAACAACAAGAAATAGACCAGCAAGTGAAATTGAAAGTATACAACATAATAGCGAGACCAACATTAACATACGGGAGTGAGACATGGACCATAAACAAAAAACATGAAAGCAAGATCAATGCAGTTGAAATGCAGTTCCTAAGAAAAATCGCGGGGAAGACCAAATGGGATAGAGAGACGAACGAAAGAATTTGACATACTTTAAGACAAGACGGAATAATGGACTTTATAGAAAGGAAGCAACTAAGATGGTATGGCCATATAATAAGAAAAGATGAACAATCGCTAATAAAAAAGATCACAGAGTAAATAGGAGGACGTAAGAGGAAAAGGGGTAGACCCAGAAAGCGGTGGACACAAAGGATTGAAGAAATTGGCATCAAGAGGGGCAAAACATTGGCAGATATGAAAAGAATGGCAAAGAACCGAAAGGAGTGGAAGGACTGGACCTCACTTCCGACACCCTGAAAGGGTATAAGGAAAAGAAGAAGAAGAAGAAGGAGTATGGAGAACCATCTAAACTCATTTTCGGAACGATTTTTGGAACAGGGCACAAAGCAGTTCGTCATTTTTATCTATAATTAATACTTGTTAAATTTTAAAATATGAAATATACACCGAACTTACACAAAAAACGAAAGGAATACCGAAAAATAAGCACAACTTCGAATTCGAACTGAATTATTTGACATGCACATAGCGATTGACATATGCGCCAACAACCTTCTTGATCTCCTATGATTTAGGGTGTATCTGCCACTTTGACATCAAAAATATGAAACACTGGCGCAATGAATTGCGGTGCTTACTTAAAATTATTCTAATATGAACTTAGTTCCATTCTCAAAACCCAAGGAGCCAGCAATAAAAGGGAGCAGCATAAATTCAACAGGAGATTGAAAACTGCACGTGGAAAAATCAAACTGGGCTGTTATAGCACAATATTTTTTATATCCTGACATACAGCTGCAGAATACGAGTCGCAGAAATTCATCCGGGACAAAAGACACTGAAGTAGAAATAGGTCTCAATGTTTTTTCTTTTGTCTATTTTCTTCTACGTATTGTACATTCCATCCCTATTTAGTTGCTGGAAGTTTATTTCGTAGTCATGTTTGTACTCACAAAAAAACTCTCAGAATATGCTGATGAGGGGAGTTTGATGTCGTAGGAAGTTTTGCTAAGTCAAAATTTTACCTTAATGCCTATTTTTTAGTAAGGGTTGTGAAGAGAGAGTAGCGAGCCTCGTGAAAATTTTTCCGCACTGGCAAACAATTCTTGTCCAGGAATTCTACCTTAAATAAAAATATTCTTGGTTTTCAGTTTCAAGTGACGCTTTTATAAGTTCAATGGATTTTAGTTTTCCCAGCCCAGAAACTCATGATGTTATGTCATAACCAGTTACTGCATGAGAAAATAGCGTACGTTTTCTAATCTTGATGTATTGTTCAATCAAAGCTTTAATATTCTAAGCATCGTTTGAAGGATTCTTGCCACGTTTCTGTTTGAGGAAATAAATAAGATTACTTCCTTTTACTATTTAGGAAGTATTAGATTCACCACAAAAATTTGAAATTGAACTTTCAACAGATCTTCACGTTTTAAAGTCCCCTGAACCCAAAAAACATGTTTTTGTTCATTGCTCTGTCTATGTGTGTGTGTGTGTTTGTGTGTCTGTGAACAGAATATCTCAATAACGAAAAAAGATATGGCGTTGAAACTTCATATATAAGTTTTGTGTACTATCTAGATGCGACAGCAAGCTTTTGAAGAAAATCGTATAACCGGAAGTATCGTGTTTACTCTTGTGATTTTTCTAGTTTTTTATTTTTTTTTTCAAAAAACAGCTCTAACAATTGTGTATTCATGTGAGATAGGTAATTTTCAAGTTGAATACCTCTAAAATGGATTTTTTTCTATTTTAAATAGAACACCAAGTATAATATTACAGTTTTGAATTCAGCTTAAAATCTTAGAGAAAATTTGTTTCTTGAATTAATGCTCTATCTTGAACGGTTTCTATAGAATTTGCAATTTTTGAAAATTTTTGACAAATGCTTAAAAATTAAAAATCAAATTTTTGGCTAATTATAAGATCACTGTAAAAGAAAGTTGTGTGCGTGTACCACACCAGATTTTTTCAAAAGCAAGAGCAACCAACAGCATTAGCAGGTATCTAAACTTATGACAGCAAATTTACAGTAAGTATTTGTGTTTAGAAAGCAAAACATGATTTTGAACTTTTATAATTAATTGTGCGTATATTTCGTAACCAACGGTTGCAGATAGAAATGCTTGACTATGTAACGCCCTGTTTTAATTTCATTTATCTAGCGCGTTAATGCATTATTTGTCACCTTATTTGGGACCACCTTTTATCTAATGGCTGTACCAAAAGAATTCAATTATCACAGCAGGCGGTGCGACGCAATTAGCACCTGCGGTTTTCGTGTTGGAACTGATCTAGCATTTCGATTCGAGTTGGCGCTCAAATAGCTGAAGAGCAGACAGACTATTGATCTTTTCGAGAAGCACGGTCCCGCGAGTCTCGCGGATTTGAATTGCCGGGCTAAGCTGAAGCCGTTTTAGTTGTTTTCGTAAGGCGCATTCTGTGTAGGTAAGGAAGCTCATCTCGTTGTACTCTTTTCATGCTGATTTTAAATATTCAGGCTGGGTTCCCTTGCGCTGCTGACGATTGAAATCGCTGCGAAGCGTCCTCTGCTATAATTAGGCCAAGAACACCGTTCGGTAAGAATCCTTTTACGGGCTTATTTTCGCAATTAATATTTAACATTTAGGCTGGCAGTTACGAGCCAAAATCTGAAAGTTTGTTACCGCTAATTACCGATACTCTGGTGGTAAGGGGGGGAAGCGGTAAGCAAGAATAGCCGGCTTCTCAGCCAGAGGAGGGCGTGGGTTAAAATCGGAGACGCAAAGCTTCAGCTGAAAATAAAATAAATGGGCTCCAGGTAGCAGGTAACCCAGCTCTTTGCTAATCGCACATATAGGCATACGATAAGATGCGCTACCAAACACACCTGAAAAAGAGGTACGGCAAGGGAGCATAAATAAAATTCACTGGCCTAAGTAACGATTCAGTATAATAAGCAAATAGTAAATGGGGATCCACAAGTATTTTACACAATAATTACTACGGAATATTCCACACAATATCTCAATAAGGAGACCATATCACAGTTCAATAAATATCAAGGGTGGCTTGAGGTTAAACTCACCACAGTACAGTCAGTTACATATACAAGGGCATCAAGCGAAGTTAGCGGGCGGGCCCAGAATTAATAAAATTTCACACAGTATGTATATAGTGCTAATTAACAGTATTATAAAAGATTACAAGATTGATATTAAATTTGGCCAAATGCATTAGTAAATAAGCACTTAAGAAGAGCTCGGAAACATCGTGGCTCGGGCGTAATTATTAAATTGAAAGATAAATTTAGTAGGTAGGTTGAATTTAACTGAACACCCTGTATGCAAGGTTCCTCTCTTAATTAAATAATGATCAATTCACATTAGCGTCGTCGCGGACCGACAAGATCTTGCAATGGTACCACGAAGCGATTTCGCGAGTAATGCAACGTACTCTGCATTAAAACGGCCGAGGTGCGAGCATTAACAATAATTACTTGCAAGGCTGGGCGAAAAAGGGTTGTCTAATTCAACGGTGTAATAAATAACACTTAAAATCTGAAAGGATAAACCTTCATGCACTTGACTTCACAATGCGAATATAATACCGTTACAGATTATTCCGCACACGGCGGTACAATACAACTCCGATAAAATTTAGCCCGAGTTCGGATACAACATACAATTCAGATAAAACTACCCCC
This sequence comes from Agriotes lineatus, assembly GCA_940337035.1. Lineage (NCBI taxonomy): Eukaryota > Metazoa > Arthropoda > Insecta > Coleoptera > Elateridae > Agriotes > Agriotes lineatus. The sequence continues at coordinate 131,371 of CALNHX010003588.1, read as the reverse complement.
AATTCAGAGGCATTTTCGCCTAAATGATCTAATCGGCTATTACTGTGCAGAAGAGCTACCGCTAAAGCTGATTTGCTGAAGGCAAAATCAATCATATCATGCAGGTGAGTTTATAGCTTTAAAAACACACATTAAAACAAACGAGAGTCTATCGAGCACCTTGCAGCGTTGCCACGCAAACGGCCCAAGGGCGCACCGTAGCCCGAGAGTTCGAAACGGAAATATTAAACTGACAGATCTTTGGCAGTGGACTTCTCTTCCGCTGCAGATGTTAAAAACAGGGGGGCCTAAGGACTACGAGGAGGCTAAGCGATCACCAGGTAGCTGAGGGGGCCACAGTCAGCGAAAGTCGTCACCAGGCTGGCGGCTACGTGACCACACGGCGATAGCTGCGTTCCCAGCAGGATTAGCTTGGTAGCCTTGCTCCCAACGAGGAAAATTCGACAGGCACGCTCCCGTCGAGTAAAAGCTGAAAGGCAAGTAGCCGAATAAGTCCAAATAATTCACCTACCCGTTTCAGGTTTCTACGGCTGTTCAACGCCAAAGTGAAAACATGTGCCTTGCTAGAGCGGAATCCCCAAACAATATTCGGGCTGGAATTCGCCAAAAATGCAACTCACAAAGCCTAATTCCGAACTTCCATGGAGTTCACGACACAAAACGGCACAATTCCAAATTAGGATGCCAACGAAAAAGCCTGATTAAGGTAAGTCATCAATACGTAAATTTCGAGGCACCTAGCTCTTGCAGCACAGGGTGGCGGAATGTCAAGATGGTTCCCCAAAAATTGATAACGAAAAATCAAATTTTGGGGAAAGTGTAAAATAAATGCAACTTGAAATGCATGAATTGAAGTCTACACTGCAGGGGCATTTGGACCCATAATATCGACCTAATGGCTTACTTAGCTTGCAATAAAACTGTCAGACAATCTGAATGCTCAAAGATAATGCAGGGAAAATCATACCTGAGCAAAGACATGGTGAAAAGTTAAATTTTAACCGAGATTAGGGCAAATAATTAGGCGAATAACTAAAAATGAATTTTGAACCGTAACAAGTTACGGGCCACAATCTGGCAGTTACGGGCCAAAATCTGGCAGTTACGGGTCAAAATCGGGCAGAAATCAGGCAGTTACGGGCTAGAAGAAGCTAATATCGTTTAGTGTGGGTTATAGTTTTGCATGGGCTAATTGGACTCAAACAAAGGCTAGAAATTCAGCTAATTCAGTTCCCCAATTCTGTTTCCGCATGGGTTAGGAATTCCCGACATGTGCCGCTACCTTTTGTGGTTTGCTGACTTCCAACAGTGGCATCTTCACTTTGGGAGTCTTAGGGCCGGTTGCAGAAAGCAATGTTAAGTCTGGTGTTAGCTAACGCGACGTCAAAGTGAACAAAAACGAATCAAATCTCAAATGTTTATGGGAACTAATACATTAGTAAACAAAATTTGATGCGATTTTGTTCACTTTGACGCGACGTTAGCTAACACCAGACTTAACGTTGCTTTCTGCAACCGGCCCTTAGAATTTGGCAGCCAAATCTGGCCTAGTGTCTTCATGGATGGATGCAACACAACAGGATAATTCCACTTGAGATCGCTGGACATCAACATCACGTTAAACTATAAGGGCATGCCATATCAACCCTCTTTCCGACAAAGGCATTTGCTTTAATTATCTCAGTTCTTACAAAGATCTTAACAAATCAAACTGAACGAGTTTAATCAACCTTTTTGGCTCATACCTTAATACCACTAATGAGCGGGAAATTAATAATTTAAAATTGCTAAAATAAGCATGTGCATTGTAACTCATGTACTGTCCTTTATGCGTTGCTTGTTATGCAATTGCGATAGCACAGGTGTTGTCCTGGAGTGCGAATTAATAAGCTATAATTAGCATTTTATGAATTGCATATTTGGAAGTAATTTCCCAATTATGATTTATTATTTCATTTGATAGGCAATAGTCCTACCACTTTGTTCGTTGTCACATGGCCTAAGGACTAATACAAGTAATTCATGTGTTACTGCAATATTTTGGTTCAAATAAATGCCTCTATTGCAATTATTTGTTTGTGTTTTCTTCTACAACTCCTCCAGCTGAACGAGTAATCTAGGCATGCGGTGAAACAAAGGTAGGTGGTGTACTTTTAAGTAGATAGTTTTGTTTTTATAGGTTGTGAGTAACGACAAGGCGTCCAATTTGTATTTATCATTCTGTTCAATTTAAAAGCCGAAGCATTTATTAGCCTGGTTTAGTTCTTCAACGCCAACCAGATCAAAAGCATTTTTCCTATAATAAGCTACAACGGATTTTTTTCTAAACTTATGGGACATACTCTAATAACATGTCCATGAGTTCTGCATTGGTGAAGTTAGGTGGCATAATTTTTTTGTACTAATAAAAGAAGCTCCAATTTGACAACTAGTGACAGAGAGTGACAGATACAATTCAAGGTAAATGCGATAATTTTATATTTAACTAGTTCGCCACTCTCAACATAATTAATTCGTTATTTCCGTTAATAAACAGCTGCAACTGCAACATTCCTCGCAATTATGCCTATAAGTCAAGAATCACCCTGTATATATTGCTATGATTGCAGTAGTCTTATACTTCAAATAATAATTATTAGTAATTAATAACATAATCAGCAAAACAGATATTAATTATAAGAATGGCCAGTAAATGTAATAATTTTATAGTTCAGATTTGTTATAAAATAGCGTAGGCTTTGAAAATAATTGATAGTATTTACTTGTCTCATTCCTTAATACTCAAACCGAGCGAAATGATATTTTTAAAACTTCCTATGACAGTTTTAACCCTTACAGAGGGGCTGTTTTCGTCCTTTTGTCCTTTGTTTTAAAGTGTAAATTTGTCATTATGTTACCTATGTAACAATAATTTTTGAACATAACCATTTATTGTGTTCTACATAATTTTAAGGTAAATGTAATATTTTCAACAATACTATTTTGTGCTACCTTACAATAATGTTATGTAAGTATACAGGTTTTTTGCTTGAAGTGAATGTATTTGCTAATCTGGTGTTTTACTCTTTTTCAGAAATGTAAACCAATATTTTTTAATGATTTTCAAATTTACAACTGATGAAGCAATCAAAAATTGCGAAACGTTTTGTTAAACTTTTAATTGATAATAAACATGTTATAACTTATGATTTTTATTATTCTAATAATAATTAAAATCATGCATTTTTGATATTTACATATTTTCAATAATTTTCTGACATTAATTATCATTATAATTACATGTTGCGTAATTTTAGTTATCAAGGTTGTAAACTGTTGTATTCAGATACGGATAGTCTTTTGTATGAAATAACATGCGAAGATATTTATAATGTTATGAAACGAGGCATTAATATGTTTGATACAAGCGATTATCCCGAAGACAATGTTTACAACATCCCATTAGCGAATAAGAAAGTGCCTGGTCTAATGAAAGACGAGTGTAACGGAAAAATAATCACAGAATTTATTGGTTTGAGATCGAAATTGTACAGTGTGAGAGTTGAAGGTAAAGATGCTGTTAAAAAGGCTAAAGGAGTCCTGGTAAATGTAGTTAAGAACAAAATTTGCTTCGACGACCATTTGGAGCGTTTGTTTGATAACAAGGAAGCTGTTAGAAACCAAAATTTAATTAGAGCTAAATGCCATACTTTACATAGTGTATGTCAAACCAAAGTAGCTCTTAGTAGCACAGATGATAAGAGATACATTTGTGAAAATAAAATAGATACCCTTCCTTGGGGACATTGTTCACTTTAATATGTACGCTTGCCTGCAATAAATGTATTAAATGCACTCTGTGTTATATTTACTTAGGTTTACATACGTGCTTAGATGTGGTAGCGAAAGTGAATAAGCTGAGATGCCATTATGAAAGGTAAGAAAAAAACCACATATTTTCACAGTTTTTATTTTATTTAGCTGTTAATACATTTTAAACTTGATTATCTAAAAAGAGCCATTTATGGCACAGGCTGCGCCTTATATAACTATTTCATTCTTTTATTGGTAAAACAGGATGATATAAATCTTGAGGTGGCAATATAATACATTTAATTAACCCCTCTGCTCCCTGTTTGAGTTGTAGCGCCCAATTTTCATGATCTATGTGTACATCAGGGTAGCCAACTGGAAACTTGCCGTATTTGCACACCCACGGATATAAACTGCAGAAATCTTTGTAGTGAATTTTTTCTCCTTCTTTTATCTCGTGTTTTACTTTTATTGCTTTGGTTCTGCACCCAAAAAATGCCTCTCGCGAATTCAATGGTTGCGATGTAAGGAGGGATGATCTTCTAATTCTGTGTGATGTCTGAACTGATATTCCCACATTTCAATGACCTCATATATCAGCGCCTTTAACTTTTTAGTTTTGGATATTGTTCTATCATGGCTATTTTCTAATGTATCTGTTGGGTCATCGTGTAGAGGTTCGTTTCGTTTAGCTTTCATGCAAACTGGATATCCATGATAGAAGCCGCCATGAAACTCGAATTGCCGGGTTTGTTCACAATACTCCTCAACTTTGAACCCGCCCACATAAGCCTCTCTACCACGAGCCGCGTTTTGTCTAATTATTCCGCGTTGTTTTTCTTCGTGAATCAGTTATTGCAGGGCAATTTTAGACTGGTTATCACTTAATCTGTAACCCCTGCCCGGTATGATTCCTATCGTATTGTAACGTTTCGCCCAGCGCGAACGCGATTCTATAAATTAAAAATTAATTTGCGCGTTCACCCTGGTCTTGCACCACGTTAAGTACCGAAACGCCGCGCCGAAAGTACGACGTGACGTCACCGCAAACGATCGCTTTAACACCACTGCGCACCTAGACCACGAATCCCCGCTCCAGCGACCTGATACGAACCGCCGCACCAGGTATAAAAGCAGAAATCGAGTCCGCAACAGACAGAATTTCCTAGAATTTCCTAGATCTTCCCACTCCACTCGTCCGGAGTGTCCCCTGGACTCTTCGAGAGGATCCCGACCAGTTACCTGAACGCCTGGAAGTTCGGATTGTTGCTATACTTTCCAACGTTATCCTCCTGACCTCCTGGAAGTTCGGATTGTTGCTATACTTTCCAACGTTATTCTTTTGAACTCCTGGACGTTCGGGTTGTTGCTATACTTCCCAACGTCGCCCCCTCGAGTTCCTAGACGCTTGGATTGTAGCTCGACTTTTCAGCGTCATTCCCCGAGCACCCAGCGACCTAGAGAGCCGTCTCAGGCCCGACGGCGACGACGTCAGACACCTGGTTACAAGCAGAGTTTTTCCGAACTCGCCGACAACGCCCTCCAAAGCTTGGGCACTCAGGAAAGCCAAGTCGTACTCGCCGGTGACGACGCCGTCCGTGAAGCAAATTTCCCGGCACCAGGACAGAAACACCGACGTGATCAGGCCCGTTAATTGCGTCTGGAGTGGCTTAGCATCTCCGAGGTCGAGGAGCGTGCACCAGGAGTTCCCGTCGAACGAGCCAGAGGCCGTCGCCCACAGACACGCGCTCGTGAAGCAAGGGTAACTCAACGGCCGCCTTCGCCGACAAAAAGAAACAGCGCACAGCTAAGTAAAATTCGCTCACCTGGGGCAACAGAACAGCTGGCAAGTAGAACAAATGAAATGCATCGTTCGCCACTTGAACACTGGGAATTTCACCGTCAAAGCACCAGACGCACTAGGTATGCACACAATTTAGTTTGATATTGACCACAGTTTCGTTTATTTAACGATTTTAAGACCAAGTGTATTGTTGTTGTCCGCCATTACTGGCGATCAGCTAATCTGTCAAATTACCTGTTTAGGACCGGCGCGGTGCCAACGTGACGAGGGAACTAATGTACATACAGGCTGTCCCGTAATAGTGTGCCACTGCCCGATTGCCTGCGAGCGAAACACCTCGTCAGAAGAATCAATTTATTTTTATAAATGTCATTACATTCTATTATTTCGTGTTTTTAATACAGTTTAATTTAATGTATCTAGTTGAATATTATTATACAATGGTAAGAAGTTATTCTGTGTTTCTATCCTACGTTACTATCTGAGTTTATTATTTGAATCTTGGCATTTTTGAGCTATTCCTGGGAAGCCAGTTTCAATCTGGTAGCTGTAGCAATTAAAATGAATTAAACTAGCCCGTCAGGCTACAGTATTTGGTTTAAGAAAATTGCGGCGATATACTAAATTACATGCCGAGGAAATTTTTGTAGCTTCCAGGAAGCTCTACATTACACCGATCGAGAAACATTTGTCTAAATTTTAAACAGCCTTCTTTCAGAATTTGCACATCGGAAATACAATATTTAACTGGTTCTTTTTGCATATCAAATGTTCGGTTTTTGTGTTCGTTGTGCCATTTAGCCTCCGGGAGTGTCCCCACATAATTTCGATTTGTCCGAGTGTTAACTAAATATGAAAAATAGCCTTTCTTGAAATTTTGACCTAGTGCGAAGACTTTAGGCTGTGTTGTTAGTGCCATTGGAAAATAGTTCAGCGAATCTAGAAATTTTATATTTTCTAATTGCCTGAGTATGATTTTCGTATCGCGCATAATGAGTTTAGGTTTTATATTTAATTTAGAATTTAGAATACATTTTAAAATAAACTGGTGGTCATACGCCTGTCCGTTGTGGGCCAGCACAACTTTTTTAAATTTTTTTCCTAACTCTAAGAGATAGAGAATAAAACCTTCTATGCACTTATCGTTTGGTAAAATTTGCCTTCGCACCCCACATTTATGGCATCTAACCGTCTCTTTACCAATACATTCGTCACATGCCGCTTCAAATACACATAGGTTGAGCCTGTGTACATTATCGTTTTCTAATCGTGATTCTAAATCGTAGAAAATATATACACAGTCTTTTGTGTTGGGTTTTCGATTACCTGGTTTTATATAACAGAAATGATCCATTGGCATATAGGCCTTGCACATATGGCAATAAATTTCGTTACAGGTGTGTGCCTTACCCCTGCGTGATTTTAAATTGTATGTTTTGAAACAGTCGGGACATTTTCATACATATTTGCATATTGCGTTATGATTATCGAAACAGGTTTGACCGCGAAATGATCTATTGCAGCTATCACAGGTAATCTGCATCTCTTGATTCCTGCAGGGAGGTGATTGGCGACAACATGGGCATGATTCTGCACCGCGATGTCTGCCCTTGTTATTGTAGGGTTCTTGGTATGCTTCACAATAATAATTACAACAAAATGCTGCAGTTAGAAAAGTAATAACATTATAATGTTGTTCGTAGTAGAGTAAATTTAATTTATGTGGTGTTTCGGGTCTTTCAAATAGAACTGTTCGGCCCTTGTCACCGTACTTGTCTACACAGATGGTATAGTCCTTCAAATATTGTTGAAACTGTTGCAGTTCTGGGATGCCACATCCTGCTTCAGGTATAATTATTCCTGTATCCTGTAAGAGTTGCGTTTAAATTTTAGCTATATCGCACCGAATTTCTCTATACTTTGGATCTTTTTTGCCATGTGCAATGGCTACTACAAGAGCTCTCGGTAAACAGAGATTGTTTTTGTTTTTTATCTGTATGATTCCGTCTTTTAGCACACTCTTCATCGTATGTTAAATATTTCCTGCAGCGATCCCCTCCACGGCCTGCAAGTAATCGAACTGAAGTTATACCCAAATATTTTTCATACATTTATTACAATTATTTTGTATAATACATTGCTGTTGGTATCAACAACTAGTTAAACTGTTTTATTAAAATCAGATCCTGCTGCTGCTGCTGCTGCTTAATTACAACTATACATCAACATAAATCATATACCATTTTCTTAACACATTCACGTTTCTGTATTGATATGATATAGGTGATTTTCCAGTTGAATACTTCTAAAATGGGTTTCTTTTGTTTTTTACCCATTTTTCCTTTAACTTCTATTTTAAATAGAACAGCCAGTATATTATTAAATTTATTTATTATTATGCTGTACATACTACAATAGACGGATGTGGTTTTATCGCTCGTTGATACAAAATACGTTTGTTAGTTGTGTGTTTGCTATCATGGAGTGTGAAATTGTGTTTCGCATCAATATAAACGATGGTCAAGAATTTTCGTTTCCCGAGCACCCCATAATTCAATATGGCGATCAGGTTTTCATGCGATTTACCGTTGATAATCACATTTTTTCGGTTCCTATTAACCTACCTCATTTCGTTTAATCTGGGGATGTCCTGCAGATATCTATTTATAAAAATCTAAATTGCATTGATTATATTAACTATTTTTATGTGAGTACGTTTTCGAAAGCTTTTTGTATCATGAAAATGTACTTGGATTGTTTGCAAGAGGTACATTTGGTGCAATTATTTATAATGTAAATCTTGATGATGGATATTTTATATCAAACCTGGGTAAATATTTTTTATTCTGATTCTCTAACTTGGTTAACTATTGTTCTTATTACAGGTCCTGAGGAGTGAATCTCTCTCTCTCTCTCTGCTAGGTAATAAAACACAATAACATAGAATTTTAAAAATTATGCAGTTATTACCTGTGTAAATAATATTCAAACTATTTATAGAATACACCTTTAAAATTTTCAAACATGGTCGATTTAGTATTCCTACTATGGTTTTAAATAAAAAGACTAGGTACATTCTGATTCTTTAACTTGGCTAACTTGGCTGGCCCCCTAAGGAGTGAATCTCTCTCTGCTGAATGTAAGTAATAAAACACAATAGCGTGGATTCAATATTTAATGCTTCTTCTAAATACAAATGCAGAATACCGCCATAACATTAAAACATTTATGCGGTAACCTGAACCTGGATTAGTCTAAAACAATAAAAACAACATTTAATATAGTGGATATGTATTTTAAAATTGCTTACCTCTTTGTATGTAAACCATCCGCTCACAAAGGTTTATCCACACCCTCAAATCGGGGGGGGGGGGGGGCACGGTTGACCCTCCGGGGGTGTGAATAGATTTATTGGTACAATACCTGGGATTGACATCTCAACCTGGGCAGGTACACACACAACCGCAACCCAGCGCTATACAAATAAATTGTTAAAAATTGTTCATCCTTTGCATCATTTACTTACGTTTTCAAACAATTGGGGGTATCGGCATCTGATGTATAAATACACCCGGTTACACAGTAAAATTATTATATAAATTAGTAATACAAAAATTGCGAATAGATATTTTTTCTTCCTTTCGTCCGGAATAGTCGATTGCATTTTGTAAATTAAACGAAATATGTGCTTTGCTAACAACCACAAATTAGGTTCGCGGTTTTTTGCTGATAACATATTATTTGAAATTCGTTTGCTGGTGCATTCATACAGTAGGTTATATTTTATACTAATGTGTATTACTACTGCAAAAACATGCCTGCTCCCGCTGATTTTCTTACAGAACATATGTTATACTGTAAAAAAACCAGTTATTATTTTTCGCATGGGTTAATCTGCTCTGGGTGCAACGGGGGAAAAATAATTGTAGGTAATGTATTTTAAAAACACTCTGTATTTATGTAGTAGGTTGCATGCGCATGCATCTTCCTGTGCGATTAGCCTTTGATAACAACTAAAAACAGCGGAAGTTTAATATTGCGTAAGTTGCGCAGTTTTCAAAATTGGGTGTGGCTGCTCCGTTTTTGGTTCTTTTGAGATGCTGTTAAGTAATTTCAGTCTCATACAATATTTTTCAGCAGTTCTTTGTTCCCCCGCGTAGTCTTCTTGTTGCAACATCCTAAAATATTTGTATGTTATTTTATCTTATATTGTTGTCCTTGCTTACAGGTACATCCTAGACACCTCGGATTTCTAATATCTGAATTGGTTGTAAAACGCCTCGCAGCTGCATGTGGAGATTTTTTTGTGGGATTTGTGCTATATAATTGGTGTTATATGTTTTTGATTTGATTTGTGTGGGTGAAATACTGCTTATTAATTCGCTAATGAACAGGTAATAAACTGTCTTAAATGCATTGTTTAGTACTCAAACTAATAATAGTGACATCAAAATGAGTTGAATCTGTGTTGTTATTAATATGCTTAAATAATTGTATTACCGGCGGTGTGACTTTTAATTAACCTATGGATGCATGTAATTTTGTTTCGATTTGCACCTCACATTTTTTTTGTGTTTATATATATATAAATAAAATTGGTGTTATGTGTTTTTGATTTGATTTGTGTGGACAAAAACTGCGTATTAATTCGCTAATGAACAGGTAATAAACTGTCTTAATTGCATTGTTTAGTACTCAAACTTTAAACATTTATGTGAATACAACTATCAGAGTACTTTCATAGATCTTATATTTTGATCGTTTGCGATTGGCCGTGTTATCAATTTGCATAAAATAGTGCATTTCGTTTTTATGTCATAGGAACGCCACCACACATTACAGATTGTTATAAACAGCATCTGCCCCCTGCCTGTATAATTTGCATCGCTCATTATGTTGTTTTTGTACGTATTTAGAGCATGTGCGTACAGAGGTAAATAAAAATATTGTAATAGTACAAATTCTTTTTATTTATTCAGATTACTATAAACACTTTAACTATTTAAGGCTGTAGGAGTCACAGAAATTATTCGGCTAAAGATCGATATATATATCTACCTTCTATAGATGAACAGCGTATCGATGGTGGACAGTCCTCAGTTTTAACATTATTAACAGAATTATGACAAAAAAATAATTTATCTCTTCAAATAAAAAAAATAGGTTAATTTGTGATTTTATCGTTATTTGTTACTGTTTTGAAAATCTGTTTGAATACACATAAACTTTATAATGGGGCGCAGGACATAAAGCAATAAAATAATTTTTCTATTTTTTTCATTAACGTGTAATTAATTTTTTTAAATGGGACTATCTACTATTAAGAATAAAAGTTGCTGCATCTTCCATATTTCTCCTTCTATACTCTTAAAATTTCGTCACTTCCAGCGGTAGATATCGCTAATTATATATGATATATTGTTATGATACACTATATTCTTTGATAATTTAAAAATGAATACTAAAGAAACAGTTTAGTCAAATAAATTTGGAAGTCAGATATAAGCAAATTAATGGATCTAAATACATGTTAAAGTATAATGAAATTAACTTTCTTATTATTGGTTAGTCATATAATAGCATAATGATTGATTACTCAAAATTAATCTGTAATAAGAAAATTCTGAATAGGAATAAATACCAAGGTTACTACTAAAATGTATCTGTTATGATAATTAAAATAAAATATCTGTTTTGATTATATAAAAAAAGTATATAGGAGGCAGCAAGAATCGTGTCTAGTAGTAATAATTTGTAATTTGTTTAATTAGTTACTAAAAAAACAACTCAAAAATGTATACATAATTTGATATGGGTGTGATTTTCGAATAAAGAAACATTAATAAATGTTGTATAATTTGTAAATGTTATGGTTGATGCAAATTATATGGGTTAAAAGCAAAATCTTCGAGGTGGAAACATAAAATAAAATATTAAAACAAGAAATAAAGGGACAAGCTTTGGAGTAAGGATATTATTGATACTACATTGGAAATGGAATACAAGCACAAACAAGAGGTTAGTACGTGCAGCAAATTGTTTTTGGGAAACCTGTGGGTATCATTGAAGACGTAGGACCATCAAAAAAAGAGACAAATTCATATTTGGAATAAGCTTTATGCTGACACTTACCAGAGAGGGATCGGAACTGCAGTAATCCAGTACAGGAGCTAGGATACTTGAAGTTGACAGCAGCAGGGGACAACGACAGGAATCCAGTATAGGATGTGGAAGTTTTGAAGTGGATGGCAATACGGTGATGCTGAGGGTTTACATTCATCGCAGGTGATGCAGTTGGATAAGGACCCAGCAGGTGTTTGAGGGCAGTCGGAGTGAGGATCCAGCTTGGAAGGATTTTAGCAGTATTAACAAGCAAAGTGTTAAATCAGGTTTGTGTTTTAAAAGGTTAAATGAAACACAAAGCTATAACCAGTAAGAAGGTATAAAAATATAATTGAATTTCATACTTACATAAGAGAAGAATTGAATATTAGATCTTATTGTAAAAACCTTGATATTCGTTCTGAATTTTGATTAATTTGACGTTAGGTGTCAATTTTTTGAAAGTCAATGAACTGGCAATTAAACAAAGAGAATTTGACAAGTCAATCATTGGGTTACTAGATATTGCGAACTACCTGGAGAGAGTTTCATTAATAATATTGTAAAATACGGATTTGAATTGAAAGTTAAAAATAAAGGGCAAAGTAATACGATAATTTAAATAAATTTATCAGCTAGCATAACATAGCAATATATATGGTAAACATTAGACAAAGCACAATAGCAACAAGTTTTAGCATGATACATGCAAAGGGGTTGTGTTGGACTGAGTGGTGGTTGCTCCGCAATTTCAATGATTGGTGTTGCGGTGTAGCGTTTCAGAAACTCAGCCTTTTCTCTCCCTTTGACATATATCAGTTCAGCGTCCCGCAGAAGGCGTCGCAATATGGTGGGGAACAGGTATGCAGGAGTAAATCCATCCTTCCAGGCTATGCAATGATGGTTTTCCATTAACCAACGGGCTTGCCTTTGCAAATTCTGAGGCAGTGCTTCGAAAGGAAAGGGTTGTTTGAACACGTGGTGAGCAATACTGGTTCCATCGTAAGCAGCAAATTCCTTTGGAGTGAAATTCTTGTCGGTTGTTTTGAATCCTTGAATATCGATAACCAATTTCATGTTGCCTCAGAGAACTAGCTGAACGGCTAAAGGTACTGGCGCACTCACACTTGTCAGGACACAACGAAGTTATGGTCGGATAACTAGCTGGACGGCAAAGTAATACTACCCCCCCCCCCTCCATGATAAAACTTGCGCAGAAGAGTTACACCTGCTTGACCACTCTCGTCAGAGCATTGTACGTATTATAAGTAGTAGTTTCTTCAGTAAAAAAAACTTTAACAAATAAACATTACATACTATAATATAATAATAATATAAAAAAATTATATAAATACTAGCTTAACTAGTAACATTTTCTTCTTTAGTTTCTTTCGCTCTAGTTTCTTCTTTAGTTTTTTCTTCATTTTCTTCTTCTTCTATAAATTTGTTTACTTCACTTAGCTTATGATGTAACCCGAGACCTTCCATCAGATTTACAAAGAGCCTTCGATTTATCACATTATTTAGAAACATTTGACATACTTCTGCTCCATTTTCATATAATCTTTCTCTCGTGTGCAACTCTTCATCGGTATATCCGCTCCGCCCCATACCATACACAACTTCATGTCCTGCGTCGAATGCTAAGTCCTCACACCGACCTTGCAGATTTTCTATGGCGCTGCGCACATCTGTAGCTGGCGCTCGAGCAGCCTCCGAGTAACACATCCACATTACTACGACAGTTGCTGCCCAATTGCTTCTAGTTCAATATCACACCTAACACTGTCGCTAGCAAACGTCAGCAGTTCGTAGAGACACAGAGCCTTCTCCGACAATTCGTCAAAGTTTTGTAACGTAACGTGTAGATTTTGAATATAATCCCCAGGTTGAGTTAGCGCTCGCGTTATTGTTGTTGAATAAAATTGAGGAAACTTTAAGTTCTTCAATTGTGCTAGTTTTCGTCCAATTAGAGTGCGAACTCTGTACAGCTCTTCCACAGTTTCTCTCCCTAGGTAAACATCCGATCCGTCCTGACCCTGTATGCGTAACACCTTCACCGCTTGAATCGTTGTGAATGATAGGAGTATGGGTCCCAACTGAAGCGGTGGCCATTGTCCAGCTCCGGAATAAAAATAATTTGTTATAATTCCCTCATTTTCTAACAGGATTCCCCACTCGGGTTCCAGCAGCTGAACCCAATTATTGTGATTTCCACGTATTTGTATTACTGGTACAAATCCACCGCTGGTTTGTAGACCCACACATACAAACTTAGTCTGTGAATTATTTAATCTATATGTACTACTGCCAAGGAGCACTGGACACTGTTGCGGTTTAAACTTCGTGACACCATCGAACACTGCTTGCCCGCTCTTCACTAAGCCAAGAACTTTGGTAATGGTTTCCATTCTTAGTTGCACTGAATAAGACGATGTTCTGCGATTCCTACTCCTGCCTGCTCTTTTTTTTATCTACTTTTCGAAGGTAGTGGTAGAAGGGAGTTACAAGGTTGCCCACGGTCACGGTCAAGTAGGAGGAGTACCAAAACTAGTGGTGGGGGGAAAATTGGTCAGTTAGAAATAGCATTTCAACGAAGTAGCAGTTAAGCGAATCGAGTGTGCGTAGAAGCGTTAGAGTAAACTATAATGCCGCTGGATAAATTTGGAAGACATCACCTTGGCCATCCCTCAGATCATTCCACTGATCCTCCTCAACTGTTTCTTTTCGAGAACTTGGCGGACTTTTACTATGAAAAGGACATACACTTTACAAGTCTAGGAGTTAACCCTGAAGGCTGGTATATTCTACTATCCGGTAAATTAAACTATACAGTTCAATTCGCTGAGGCTGTTATATCTTCTGTCAATACGAATCCTGCAACTCCTACAATTATTTTGAATGATAGCCATCTTAGCGCTACAGAGTTGACTGGAAAGACCCTGAAAAGGGGTGACGTGCTGAAATTTAAAGCAGTCAACGACATTCCCGTTATGTATGTGGAATTTCATCTCAAGGCTCCCATTCTAGTGGAGTCGCCCGGTCAGCCTTGAACAGCTATTCCCCCTCTCATTCTGGATTACCAACTATATAAGCGTGTCACAACCTTACAGAGTAACAGTCGCTAGTTTTCATTTAACCATGTGTCTCGAAGTATTTCCGCCATACCTCCGCCGCTACGAGCACCGCATCCAGACCTACAAAAACTGGACTGGTGTCATACCTGCAGCCTCGCTTGCACGGGTTGGATTTTTCTACCTTCAAGACAGCGATGAAGTGCAGTGCTTTTGTTGTGAAATTCGTATCCACAAATGGGTACCGGAAGATGATCCTCTAGAAGAACATTTGCGCCGGTCCGAACATTGCGTCTTTGCGAAGATGTGTAAAAAGTTGCAACAATTACAAAACGAGTTAGAAGAGGTCAAACAATTTTTGGTTGCGGATCAACTTAACATAAGTGATGCCTTACAAAGAATTAGTGCACTAGACTTGACAATTCCTAATTAATGTATTTATACTTAATAAATGAATTTATACTTAATAAATGAATTTATAACACTTTTTTTCGTTTTATTCATTGTCGTTGTTCCTTTAGCCGTCTTCACAAGTACATTCTTCTACGCCATCGAGCGAGCATCATTTCAACAATATGAATCTCACAACCCCCGCAGTTCGTGGAGGTTCTTGTTTGGAAAGGTTTGGAACAAGGTTAAGTCAAGGTAACCATCCAAATACGATTTAGCCTTGAACTTAAAAGCAGAGGTCCTTGAACTTAAAAGCGCAGAGGTCCTTGAACTTAAAATCTGAAGTCCTTGACTTTAAATATTTTTTCTTTGGAGTGTTCTGAGACAAGGTCAGGTCAAGGTTGCCACCCCCCCACCACTCGACCCGCCACCTCCCACCAACACTTAGCCTTGACCTTAATATTTATGGTGGTGGGAGGTGGCGGGTCGAGTGGTGGGGGGTGGCAACCTTGACCTGACCTTGTCTCAGAACACTCCAAAACACCCTACTGATGCAAAAAACGGAGCACCCTCCAATAACACAATTCAAGACCGCAACTTTTCATATCTGCATTTTGCAAATAAATGGATACTGTTTTTCTGTCTGGTTAAATAGTGCCCACGTCAGAAAAATCGACACCGAGCTAAATCAAACCATGAGAATCATATCCAGCACCATCAGGTTCAGACCAATTGTTTGAGCACTAATCAGGATCGAAGGTACAATGTTTGTAGCCTTCTCAGTTTTTCGCTATCTGGAAAACCGCTGATCGCCAGCTCGCCTTGGAATTTGTGGACTGTATGATTGTAGGTTTCACTGAATAAATACACTCGTTGAAAGCCGGAAATATGTTACTTTATTAGCAATAAAAAACACATGGAACATTTGAACATTTACAAGAATTAGCTTCCGTAGAGCGGACCTGTTTGCATGCTGCCACGTTGACAGATGAAACGTAAGTGTTTTTGGAATCGGATGCCGGCGAGGCAGTCTACTGCGCACAGTACGAATTCAGCATGTAAGAGAGGCGGCAAAAGTTTATAAAGTCCTTAACATACCGCCCGCCTTGGAAAGGGTAACCTTTCAAATAAAACAGTACAGAGTTGACATGTAAAAGCTAGAGTAAAACATGTAACATGAACACACATATATACAAAGCCTAATAGTACATGGATCTTAATCTAGTACAAGAAAACCCGAACAATGGGGAGCCAAAAGGCTTTACGAAAACTGCGCTGAACGCTAACGCACTAGTTCACAACACTAGGTAGCGGGCACAATTTAGCGAAGGATCGCTTCACGATCCCTGACACAGTGTTCACTGACGCCACACGCGTAACGCCGTCAAGGCCAGGGTGCAGCTCGGTGACCCGGCCTAACCTCCACTTTAGAGGGGGTAGATTGTCATCCTTGATGAGGACCATGGAACCAGGCTGGAGGTCCGAAAGATGCGTGCGCCATTTGGTGCGCTGTTGGAGCTCCGAGATGTACTCCTTGCTCCATCTTTTCCACACATTCTGGTGTAGTTGTTGTATTCTCTGGTATTTAGACAGCCGAGACTCGACTATCTCAGTAACGTTGGGATCAGGCAATGACACCAACGGACGACCAATCAGGAAATGAGCAGGAGTCAAAGGCTGAAGGTCGTTTGGATCAGAGGACAAAGGGGCAGGGGTCGGGAGTTTAAGGTCGCTTCCACCTGTGCCAACAAAGTGCAAAATTCATCGTAATTTAGACTAGCGTTACCTATAACGCGACGTATGTGATGTTTGGAGGACTTGATTCCGGCCTCCCACAATCCGCCAAAGTGGGGACTGTGCGCGGGTATAAAATGCCAAGCTACTCCGTCGTTCGCGACTGATTCGGAAATAGAAGGGTTTTGTTCCGCGAGAAAATTGCCTAATTCGATTAACTCGGAATTAGCGCCTACAAAGTTAGTGCCGTTGTCTGAGTAGACATGGAGCGGTTTGCCTCGTCGAGCCACAAACCGGCGAAAAGCCATTAAGAAGGTTTCAGTAGAAAGATCAGCGACCAATTCAATGTGCACTGCCTTTGTGACGAAACAAACGAATAGACAAAGGTAGGACTTTACTAGTTTAGAACCACGTCCCTTGCGATCCTTTATCATGAAAGGTCCACCATAATCAATACCAGTCGTATGAAATGGGGGCGATGATTGAATACGAGAGGCTGGCAGGTCTCCCATTATGGGCTCAGTTAACTTAGGAGAGAATCTAAAACACCGTAAGCATTGATGAACCACTTGCTTGACGATATTTCTGCCAGAGGTGATCCAATATCGTTCTCTGAGATTAGCTAACAGCATTTGAGGTCCGGCATGGAGAAGCCGAAGATGCTCATGCGATACTAGGAGTTTGGCGAATGGATGTTTGCCAGAAATCACTAGAGGAAACTTCTTGTCAAAGGGTAATTGAGAGTTGTGGAGCCTACCACCAACTCTTAGCAGTCCCTCGGAATCAAGAAAGGGATTCAGGGATATCAAAGCAGAAGATTGTTTCACAGGCTTGCTCTGTGACAACAGTTTAAGTTCGTCTGGAAATGACTCGCGTTGGGAAAACCTGGCAAGTCTTACAATAGATGATTGCAGTTCATCTGTAGAAAGGAGCCCAGAAAGACGATCAGCTTTGGGGGCTCGCGCATTGTTATGAAAACGAAAGCAATAAGCTATGACTCGTTGTAAGCGAGCAAAGCTTAAATACTGATTGAACGGAAATGGTTCAACAGAGGTTACAGGAAAACTCTGAACTTCCTTTTTGAATTCTGGAAGCTCAGCACGAACATGTTTGGAAGTAGGCCAAGAGGCCTCACCTTCGCTTAGCAAGGTGGGACCATGCCACCAAAGGCTCAATCCTTTCAAACCTAAAGGGGTGATTCTCCTAGTGAGAAGATCAGCGGGATTAGACGTTGTGGGAACATGCCGCCAAGTGGCTTCAAAGGTGAGTTGCTGAACATCAGCAACTCTGTTGCACACAAAGGTCTTAAGAAGATTTGGACTGGTTTTCAACCATCCTAGCACTATTGTGGAATCTGTCCACAGACAGATTCTAGATATGGGCAAATCAAGTGCCTTTATGACTTGCACGGAAAGTTTGCTTAGAAGAACAGCTCCGCAGAGCTCGAGCTTCGGGATTGTCAAGGGCTTTAAAGGGGCTACCTTGGCCTTGGAACAGAGAAGGTGAACCTGTACTTCCCCTTCCTGATTCTTGGAACGTAGGTATATCGACGCACCGTAACTATTGTTAGAGGCGTCGCAGAAACCATGGAGCTCTATCTCGACCACGCTCCGACAGAGGACGTGACGAGGAATTGCTAAGTCATTGAGCATGAGAAGCTCACTGCGATAGGTTAACCATTTTTCTTGTATGGCTTTAGGAACGGGTTCATCCCAATCCAGCTTTTCCATCCAAAGCTGTTGCAAAAGAACCTTGGCACCCATGGTGCATGGACTTAGAAGACCCAACGGGTCGAATATCTGCGATATTTCAGACAAGATGCTACGCTTCGTAGCCTTACTACTTGTAGAATTTGAAATATTGAACATCAGATGATCGCTTTTAAAGGACCAAATCAAACCAAGGGTGTTTGTGTGCTCATGTGCACTGAAATCAAGAACACCCGGATGCAAATCGGAATCTGGTATTCCATCGAGAACTTCTGGAGAGTTAGAAATCCACTTTCTAAGTTTGAAGCAGCCTGACTCAAGAATCTGATCCAAGTTTGAGCAGAGAGTACGCGCTTTCTCAGGAGTGTCGGCACCTGTCAGAAGGTCGTCGACGTAGAAGTCCTCCTTTATGATTCGAGAGACTTCGGGATTTGAAGCCTCACATTCGATGCCCAATTGGGTTAAACATCGAATAGCAAGAAAAGATGCTGAAGCGGTGCCATACGTAACCGTATTCAGGTCGTACGACCGAAGAGGCTCAGCTGAGGAGGGTCGCCACAAGATTCTCTGAAGGGGCCTATGGTTAGGATTCACCAGAACCTGGCGATACATCTTCTCGATATCAGCTGATATAGCGAATAAATGCTTGCGAAAGCGAACAAGAATTGAAAATAAGTCTTGCTGCACGGTTGGGCCAACCATCTGAATGCTGTTCAGAGATTGCCCTGAAGTGGTTGCTTGAGAACCATTGAAAACAACTCGGAGTTTAGTTGTCAGGCTTTCCTCTTTTAAGACTCCGTGGTGGGGTAGATAATAGGATATCTCGTTTGAATTAGGGTTTGAAACGGACATATGACCTAATTCAGAATATTCATTCATGAAACTCGAATAGCGATTGGACAAGTCAGGGTTCGCTTGTAACCGCTTCTCTAATGATAAGAATCTTTTCTGAGCGATTTGCAATGAATCGCCCAATACCTCTACAGGTTCCTTGAAAGGGATAGAGACAACGAATCGACCATTCGCTTCTCGTTGAGTATTTTGCACGAAATGTGCCTCGCAGGCGTTCTCTTCATTTGTGCGAACCTTTTCTTCTGGGTAATGTTCGAGTTGCCAAAACCTAGCAATGGGGTCAGAAGCATCCTCGATCGTGCCAAGATTGCACTGTACAGGGTACGCAGAAGGAGGGCCTGTAGGGCCAGAAACAATCCAACCAAAACGAGTCTTTTGGAGGATGGGAAGATTTGGGCCTAGACCAATTTGTCCAATACAAAGGAGCTGCCAGAAAATGGGCGAACCAATCAGAATGTCGATGGTGCCCGGTTGGTCGTAGGACAGATCTGATAACTTGATGTTATCAGGAACCTTGAAGCTGTTTCGCTGGACGCGAAAACTTGGGGTAACACCCGTAATCTCATCGAGAACAAGACAGGATAGGCCAATGCCGTATGAAGTGTGAGGGGCTTGCAGCTTGATATCACACCTAGCCTTGATTTGAGAAGTGGCTTTACTTAAGCCAGAAACAGTAACGTTGACTTCGCGAGTTGGAAGCTTCAACTTTTTACACAAATCTGAACGTATAAAGTTCGATTGGGAACCGGAATCCAACAGGATTCGCATAACGTGAGGCGTACCATCATCAGCGATGAGTTTAGCGGTAGCCGTAGGTAAGAGTACCTGAAAATCATTCGAACAGAATGCAGAAATCGATTGGTTTAGTTCAACAGGGGTTTCTGCCGACATCGCAGATCCTGGTTGACTAGAAGAAGCGTTCTGAGGCTTATCCTCATGAAGAAGTGTGTTGTGCCTTGATTTGCACTTTCTACACGTATATTTGGAGCTACAAAGGCTCGCAAGGTGACCCTGAGTTAGGCAATTAAAGCATACGCGGAGCTCTTTTGCCTTTGACTTTCTGTCAAGAACAGACATCTTGACAAACTTATCGCATTTGTACAAGGAATGAGATCCTTTACAAAGTGCACACGAAGGGGTACCTGACACAAATGATTTCGAATGTACCTTGGAAGACTTTTCGGGTACAAGCTTAACATTTTTTACTTCCAGAGTTTCTAGAAGATTTGCTGTATTTTGTAAGAATTCCTTGAACTCATCAAGATTAGGCAGGTCAGAACTTGACCGGTTTCTAAGGACCTCCCATTCACGAAATGTAGTGGGGTCCAGTTTTTTAGAAACTACATAAATTATAACAAAATCAAGAAGCTCGCTTTCGGTAGCTAATGATTTGATTGCTGCAAATTTAATAGAGCCACGTGCTCTTACAAGCGGATCCATAATTGTTGAGATTAAAAACAATTTAACCGATCGAACTAACTTTTCGTACGCCTCTGGCGTGAATTTTGTACGCTTCTGGTACGCGGACCCAACGGGTCAACTATCTGTGATATTTCAGGCAAGCTGCTACGCGTGGTAGCTTTACTACTTGCAGAATCTGAAATATTCTTTAATGATAAAACCCTTTCGCACGCCTCTGGCGCGAATTTGTTTATACCGCAGACAGCGCTTGCTAAAAACGCGAGAAAACTTGTCGCTTACGACGCAGAAAACGACCCCGGTACAACGGAATGAATCACGACGCGGATGGCCGTGTACTACGCAAGACCAAATTGCGCCACGAACGCGAGACTGTTTTAACGACGCAAACGGCTCTGCAATTTGAAAATGCATGGGTTATCGCTAACAAACGTAATAGCTTGGCATTTCACGCAATTAAAATGTTTATATGACTCATAAACCATTTGTTTACGCAATAATACGCAGCTGAAATTATGCACACATGCAAACACAGACGAAATAAACCAAATTTATGCATAGGAAAATCAGGCTTACATTTAATATTGGTGTGCCGCCTTGCCGGTTTTCTGTTCCTACTACCGTCTGGCTAGCAGCTGCAATGCCCACGTGCACGAATCTTGGCGTTGATAGCACCGTCTGCTGTCTTCCTTCCTCTCGTTGCGGGCACCGCATGTGCCCTCTTCGTTCCACGCGTTGCTGCGAAATTGGAACGCTGCTCCTTGCGGTCGATTATATGCGATGCAATACACAACTGAATATGCTTTGTACTTGCCTATGACCAATGTTGTCGAATGCTGTCGCTGTTTTGGACCCGCAATGACCTAATGTGGCTTAATCCGGTTCTGTAGGACCAATGTTTGAGCACTAATCAGGATCGAAGGTACAATGTTTGTAGCCTTCTCAGTTTTTCGCTATCTGGAAAACCGCTGATCGCCAGCTCGCCTTGGAATTTGTGGACTGTATGATTGTAGGTTTCACTGAATAAATACACTCGTTGAAAGCCGGAAATATGTTACTTTATTAGCAATAAAAAACACATGGAACATTTGAACATTTACAAGAATTAGCTTCCGTAGAGCGGACCTGTTTGCATGCTGCCACGTTGACAGATGAAACGTAAGTGTTTTTGGAATCGGATGCCGGCGAGGCAGTCTACTGCGCACAGTACGAATTCAGCATGTAAGAGAGGCGGCAAAAGTTTATAAAGTCCTTAACACCAATATACTGGTTACCCACGCGAAGCAACATCTACTCTCCGAACATTCGTCGACAATGTAACCTTGTTAGAGAATACAAATGGGTTGTTACCAATGGTTTACACCCTATTCTCGAGAATCTAAAACAGCGTTCCGAAGACTTACATCCAGGGCTCCTGCAGTAAAACTGCACAAAAACGCAACGCGGAGGGCTTTGATGGACCAACTGCATGGAAACATTAATGGACTAACCAAGCACCAGCCGTTGGACATAATATTTTGGATATCGGGAAACTACCGCAAGGCTTCGATTTACCACGCAAAACCTGGACAGCCCTCAATAGGATCCGTACTGGTCACAGTAGATGCGGCAGTTCCTTGCACAAATGGGGCAAGCGACCCACCGCTGCCTGCGATTGCGGGGAATTTGAACCAAACAGTTAAATCACATAACGTTTCAATGCTCCTACATAAGGCCTTCTAGGGCACCCCAGAAGATTTCGTAGATGTGACGCCTGCTGCAGTGGGTTGGCTGAGACATATTGACATTGAACTGTAGATGGAATTTTTTATACACTCACTTTTTATTAAGCCATACGCTAAATAAATAAATAAACGGATATGCAACTTATGAAGTCATAAAAAACCCAGAATCTCTGTGGCACATCTGCTACATACAGTGGTTGGAAAAAGTATGGAAACACCTATGTATCTTCTATTACAGTCACTGTATATTACGCTACGCTCAACTGTCTGGCAATGGGGAATCGTTGAAAGGACATCTGGACACAAAACATAGCGGACGCAGTTGTGTCAGATAACTGCAGAAAACTTAACTAATAGTAGACGCATTGCCATACGTATCAAGTTAGAACTATTATTTGATTTGGTTTTAGTTTAACACTAGCTTTTACCCCCGACCTTCGTTCGCGCGAGGTTCGTTATTTGTGTATTAAATAATGACTAATTATTTTCTGTCATCCCCATCCCATCCCATCCCATCCTATCTCCGTCCCCGTCCCTTTCTCCGTCCCCGTCCTCCGTACCATCCCATTCCGTCCAGTCCCGTCCCGTCCCGTCCCGTCTCGTCCCGTCCCGTCCTCTCCCCTTCCATCCCATTCCTTCCCTTCCCTTCCTTTTCCGTCCCGTCCCGTCTCGTTCCTTTTCGTCCCGTCCCTTCCTTTTCCGTCCAGTCCCTTCCTGTTCAGTGCCGTCCCGTCCAGTCCCGTCCCTTTCCGTCCCGTCCCCGTCTCTTCGCCCCTTCCATCCCATTCCTTCCCTTGTCCTTTCCGTATCATCCCCGTTCCGCCCCGCCCCCGCCCCGTCTCGACCTTCCCCGTCCCGTCCCGTCCCGCCCCTTTCCCTCCCGTCCAGTCCCGTCCCTTTCCGTCCCGTCCCGCCCCTCCTCTTTCATCCCACCCCCTCCCCATTCCATCCCATCCTTTTTCTTCTCTTTCCGTCCCGTCCCTGTCCCCGTTCCGTCCCTTCCCTTCCCGTCCAGTCCCGTCCCGCTCAGTCCCGTCCCGTCCAGTCCGTCCCGTTCCGTCCAGTCTAGTCCCGTCCCGTCCCGTTTCTTCCCTTATGTCATGTTCACCGTCTTGGACTTAAAAATAAATGTAATTTTCGCAATCAACGTCCCAAAAAACCTCAATAACGACACCCATATCGATTTTTAGGCTTACTTACCCCATTTCACCCCCTAAGGGGTTGATTTTCGGAAAATCACGAAATACGTGTTTGATTATTTGTTTTTAGGAGTACTCCTACGAAATTTCAAGTCGAAATGTCTATTTAATATTATTTCTTCATACAAAATTGGAACCCCCATTTTACCCCTTTAGGGGTTGAATTTCGAAATATCCTTCCTTATTCCTTGTATACATCATAAAGGGAACCTCTGTGCAAAATTTCAGCTTTCTAGGTCCAAGGGTTTGGGCTGGGCGTTGATGAGTCAGTGAGTCAGTCAGGACTTTTAGAAATATATATAAGAAATGCATCTGTTTCGTCGATAGAGTGGACTGTATCTTGATTTTAAATAAAACACATTTGGTACTTCTAACACATATGATGTAATTAATAAATTTGTATAAATGTTTACCACAACCACCCTCTGGACGCTGCTCTGACAAGTTGCCGGAGACGCATCCCGCTCAGTGCAAGCTGCGTGCGTGCACCCCCGCGCCCTTTCACCTTTCGCCTTCCGATATTTCTACATAACTCCCCACGTTGAACTATGTTCAACAATACCAACTTAAATGTAGTACGTTAAACTATGTTACGGTATTAATTCATCATATCGACATAGGTCGTATTGATTGTTCAAAAACGGGTACAAACTACAGGGTTCGCCGGCTTTACTAAAAAGAACACAGATCTTAATGTGCTGGAGCCGATTTTGTTGCTCCGATTACTCGCACTTAACTCAGTCGGGAAGGCGTGGTTCGAAAGCTCAAAGAAAAACCGGCGGCACTTACCCTGATGGATTGCTTAACAGAAAAAGAAATGCCTGAGCGCCACTTGGTTCTGATTAGGGGTGGCTGACGTGTCTAGAACCAAGAACAATACACGTAGCCTATGTAGAAGTCCTCCAAGTACGTTGCTGAACACCTCCGCATGTTGTTCACCAAGCCTCCTCCGAGTAGCCGGGTGACCTTGTCGTTAAATCACTTACCTTCAAGGCCACCGTCACTAAAGAATAACAAAAGAACACTGAATGGCCCAGGGCTTGGGGCTTGCTTATCAAAAAGGCGTAATTTCAGCTTTACATTGCAAATTACACTCGGCCTTTGCCACACTGGATTAATTAATGACCCAGAAGGGGTTCAGAACTCAACAAATAATCAAATTGACTTCAATGGGTTTATTATTTAAAGAATTTAAAGTTTACACAAATCTTTACATTGATAGTAATCACCCGGAGGTGAATTCAAGCTTAATAAAGAGAACAGACACACCCTACATGAATATAAAAAGGGGATCCCACACAAAGTTACCTTATGGTCTAAATATGTGGTTACACAACGGACAAAACGAAATAGATAACAGGGGTGAAGCCCCTGGTTAACAACAGGCAAATCAAAACATAAGCTTAAGCTTTAAGTGAACGGGCGCAATATTTACAAACCCCCGGAAAACACATAACAAATATAGTCGCAACTTAATTAGGCACAAGAACACAATTGGAGTAATACATAGCTCCTACCTGATAGCTGTAAGCACGTTATTTGGGGTTGGCGATAGTTACGAACTCCGCCTCGGCGAAGGCCGGTGAGACGTTGCAGAGGTGTAGCGGGCTCCCCAAATGGGAACGAAAAGGTTGTACAGGGGCCAATTCGGTGCGGAGGGCCAGAGGGTCGGTTTACCCCACGAAGAAGGATGGCAGCCAGCGGCGGGCGACGGGTAACTTCAACTTTAACACGGCTTCACAGAATTCGCAACAGATTTGCCGAAACTTTTTCCACTGATATGAAAAGTATTGTAGGCTTATGAGGACACCTTTGTTGAATGTGCAAAAGGGTGCAACTTGCTTTTCCACTTTTTGCTGGAGGGCAAAAGCCGATAGAAGGCGCCTCGCCAATAATTTGAAACCGCTTAACGAAACATAGCCCTTAGCCCGCGCTACCGAAAACTTTGAGTTGCAGTCAACCAACTATTATCGGGGTCTAAGCTGAACTGAACTAACTAAAATCAAAAATGGTACGCGAAGAGCCCAGAATTTGCCCCCGCTACCGTGAAGTTCTCTCTTTCTCGCAGCCCCTGAAGGAAATCCTTTGTCTCAACGTTGCACCAATTCTCACAAAGTTGTGCAATAACGAAGCTCGCTGCGTACCCTATGGGTAAGCGGGAGGGGCCTTGGAACATTCTAGAAGAAATGTCTTGCTGTTGCATTAAATCCCAAGGTATCGAATTACACGACCAATTTTCGAGAACTTCGAGCGCTGAATTGCTTGAAAGATAACCTAAGGCTTCAAGGACTGTTTTCGCTTCTACTTGAAATAAAGAATTTGATTTATGTGGGTACTGGCGACCGACGGTTGCAACAACCGCGCGCTTTATGCGTTAAAGGAAAATGCTTACAGGGAAAAATTCCGCAGCTCGGGACGCGTTAGCGTTTGGGCCAAATAAAATTTAAAATGTAGCTTTAAGATACAGGGTCGGCCTTTAGGCAGGGTCGGCTCCATGGAACAATGAATCGACCAGTTGTTTTGAATGGAGTAAAATTAATATAACAACTATAAATAACATTACATAATTACTACCTAAATAGACATATGTACATATTAATATAAACACTACAATGGAGTATACTTAGTTTTGTAGTCTGTTATTATCGTCTGTTTAAACGCACGGCAAAAGGCAAATTTTTGTGACTGGTCTTTTAAGAACACCGTTTTTTGTTTTCACGGTCACAACGCGCACTACACCGTCATCACCAGGATGAGTTTGAATTATCCTTCCTAACAGACAATTGCAGGGAGGTAAGTTCTTATCCTTGATGGTCACCAGTCGGCCCTCACTGATGGCGCCACTAGCATTGGTTTTCCATTTCTTGCGCTCCTGCAGCTGGGAAAGGTATTCTCCTGACCAACGCCTCCAAAAATTTTGATTAATTTGTTGCAGTAGTTGCAACCTAGATAACCTGTTGGTTGGCAATTCTACAAGATTTGAATCAGGAACTGATGTTAATGGTTTTCCAATCAAGAAGTGGGCAGGTGTTAAAAGTTTAAGATCGTTAGGATCAGATGACAAGGGATATAATGGCCGGGAATTCAATATTGCCTCGATTTGTACAATTACGGTATTAAATTCCTCATAAGTTAATCTTGTATCTTTTAAAACTCTACTTAAATGATATTTTGCACCTTTTACTGCAGACTCCCATAAACCTTCAAAATGAGGTGAACTTGGTGGAATAAAATTCAACACAATTCTATCATTTGCACACAGTTTTACAATGTCTGGGTTACTCTTTGATAGAAATTCGTATAGAATGGCTAACTGCTTTCTTGCTCCAACAAAATTAGTAGCATTATCTGAGTAGATATGACCTGGCTTACCCCGTCTAGAAGCAAATCGTCGTAAAACGGCAATGAATGTTTTCGTTGTCAGATCTGTGACTATTTCTAAGTGTACAGCCTTACTTGCAAAACATATAAAAATGCAAATATACCCCTTTATAAATCTACAACCGCATCCCTTTCGATCCCTTAATGTAAATGGCCTTGCGTAGTATATACCAGTAATATGAAATGGATTCGTAATCTTAACGCGATTTTCAGGAAGATGAGCCATAATGGGATTTATTGGTTTTGGTTTAAATTTAAAACAAGTTACACATTTACGTGTAACATTCTTTGCCGTTGTGATTCCGGACGTAGGCTAATATTTTTGGCGCACTGTAGCTATCAATAGCTGCGGCCCTCCATGTAGTAATATTTTGTGGTAATATTCAAATATTAACGACATGAGAATGTGCTTCCCAGATAAAAGTAATGGGTGTTTTGCGCCATAATCCAAATAAGAATTCTTTAATCTACCTCCAACTCTTAGAAAGCATTCCTTATCAATAAAGGGTGCTAATCCTCTAATTACAGTTTTTTTATTTAAACCTTTACCTAAATTCAATAGTTTAATTTCTTCGAAAAACGTATCCGCTTGTGCGATTCTAACTAATTGCTCAAGCTGTTATTTAATTCACTGGTTGATAACTCTCCAAATTGACGTTCTGACTTTGGTAATTTTGAATTTTTAATAAATCTCAAACAATAACCCACAGCACGCTTTACATTGGATAAATTTGAAAACCTTGCAAATTCAAATCGCTCCATAGTATTTGCGATGTGCACATGTTTTCGTAACTCGGGAATTTCATAACTTGACAATGCCTGTTCGAAACATTTACCTTTACGATTTTGATCGGAAAGCCAGCTAGGCCCATTCCACCACATATTGAAATCAGCTAATAAGTTCGGAGATAGTCCGCGGGATGCTATATCAGCTGGATTCTCTTTAGTATTCACATAATTCCAACTATCGACCTTGGTACTACTTTGAATTTCTGATACTGTATTTCCGACAAATATTTGTAATTGTTTCGACTCAGTGTAAATCCAGTGAAGTACTACTTGCGAATCAGACCAAAGAAACACCTTTGGATGAATAGTCAGCGATTCGGTTACCTTTCTCATTAATCTAGCTAATATGACAGCACTACATAGTTCCAGCCTTGGGACGGTTACACGTTTAAAGAGGAGCTACATTAGTTTTAGCACACAACAAGTTTACTTGTATTTTATTTTGTGAATCGGTGCTGCATAAATAAACACAGGCTGAATAAGCATCCTTAGAAGCATCACAAAACCCGCGTAGTTCGATTTTAATTGCATCGGAACAAATAGCGTGTCGTTGAATTTGTAACTGATTAAGTTTAGATATATTTTTCCTAAAATGCAACCACCTATTTTTCAATTCATTGGCACTTCTTGATCCCAGTCTAGTTGTAACAGCCATAGTTTTTGTATAATTATTTTCCCTAATATTGTACATGGACCTAAGAGACCTAATGGATCGTATACCTTTGCTATATCTGACAAAATGCTACGCTTTCTTACTATATAAAATTCTGATAATTCAGCTATTCTATAACTTAAGATGTCAGTTTTACTATTCCATTGAATCCCTAAGGTTTTTGTTTGGTCGTTAGCTCCTATATATAACAAATTAGCTGGTTCTTTAGAATCTTGCACTTGTCGCATAAAATTAAAACTATTCGAATTCCATTTCCTCAGTACAAATTTGGAAGTTTCTAGAATGTTTACTATGTCGGAACATACTGCAATGGCATCGTTTTCAGAATCAAAACCGGTAATTAAGTCGTCAACAAAGAAATCACGTGCAATTATTTCTGAGGCTATGGGGTACTTAGATTTCATTCCGTGTGATAACTGTCTCAAACATCTAATGGCTAAAAATGGTGCTGGAGTTGTTGCATATGTAACTGTATTTAACTGATAAATTGAAATATCTTCATCTTGATGGTACCTCCAGACTACGTTTTGTAAGTACTTATCATCTGGATGAACCAAAATCTGTCTATACATTTTGTCAATATCTGCTGATACCACCCACCTGTACTGTCTAAATCGTATTATAATTAAAAATATATCATTTTGTATTGCTGGCCAAGTAAATTGTAGATCATTTAGTGACCAACCAGACGTTGACTGTGAGGAACCGTCAAACACGACTCTAAGCTTTGTTGTTAAGCTATTGTTTTTAAAAACACAGTGATGTGGTAGAAAAAATGTCAAATGCTGAGGTTCTACTTTATCACAAACAGCCATGTGATCTAATTTTTTATATTCGTGCATAAATTCTCTATAGTGTTTCCCTAGTGCTAAATTGGAATTTAGTTTACTTTCTAACTGCAAAAATCGCTTAATTGCAGTATCTTGGGAATTTCCTAAATTTGAAGGTAAAAGTTGTAGTGGAATCCGAACTACAAACTTACCGTCGGAGTTCCTAGTGACATTTTCTACAAAATGATTTTCGCATTGGATATCATCGCTTGAATAGTGAATATTGTTTGGACACACTTCCACCTCCCAAAATTTTCGCAAAGTGTTAGCTAAATCAGTCGTTTTTGATAAGCAACAATAAACAGTTGTTGTAGGTGAATTAATTGTACCTGCGAATATCCAACCAAATACTGTGTTGCGTAATACTGGTAAGGATCGACCTAATAAAATTTGTTTATTTGAAATTAGGTTCCAAAAGTGAACTGCTCGTATCAGTAAATCAATCTCAGAAGCTTCATTAAATTTAGCATCTTCCAAGTAAATGTTTGCAATTTTCCAAGAGCTAATATTAAAATTAGATGTCGGTAAGGGACCAGTTATTCTTGGTAGCACAAAACAAGAAATTGTTAACATAAAATTGCTATATAACGATTTTACTGTTACTCTGCACTTGGAGTTTATATTTGAAGCAATAGCATTAACACCAACAAGAGAAATATTCGTAGCCTCTTGTTCTAAATTGAGGTTTTTACACAACCGGGCTGATATAAAATTGGACTGGGATCCACTGTCTAATAGTAGTCGAACATTATAATATTTTCCGTGCGAGTCGAAAAACAGACACGAGTGCGGTTGATAATAGTACATAAAGCATGTGTAGGCTATAGCTGAACAATGCTACTTGAGTTGATGTACTTGGATTGTTGAATTGAGCATTATGTTCTGCTAAAGTAAATACATGGAGCATTGTATTACGTTTTCTCTTACAAGTTTTACACGAACCATATTTGCAATATTTTGCTACATGGCCAGTGCATAAGCAATTTTTACAAAGTGTAAATTCTTGCACCTCACTAATTTTGGATGGTGTATCAAACCTTAAAAATTCTTCACAATTATAGATTAAATGGTCCTGTTTACAATAATTGCATTTTCTTGTTGAACTGGCAAGTGATATGTGTTTTACATTGCGTTTATCCTTTGAAATTTTGTGGAATGATTAATTTCTAACGTTTCCAACCAATCTGCCCTTGTTCGCAAAAATTGAAACATTTCATCTAATTGTGGAAAGTCATTTGAAATTTTGTGTTTTTCCCATTCACGAGCAGTTTGTTTATCAAGCTTTGATGATACTATAAAAATAATTATTGTGTCTCATGTTTAACCGGTTGCTTAAGAGTTTCCAAAGCTGTTAAATGATTGTTAACATTATCTATTAAATTGCGCAACCCTGCAGAAGATTCTTTAACTAAGGATTCTAAATCAAACAATGACTTTATATGATTGTGCACTAATAATCTTGAATTGTTGAATCTGTTGTATAAAAGTTCCCATGCTACCATATAATATTATTTGAAGAAAATGTTAAAGATTGTATAACCTTAAGGGCTTCGCTCTCTAAGCTTGCGCGTAAATAGTGATATTTCTGAATATAATTAGTTGAAGTATTTAAGTAAATCATGGATTCAAATGTGTCTTAGAATTCTAACCAAATATTATAATTCCCATTAAACTTTGGAAGATCGATTACGGGAAGTTTAATATTTTGTATTGCATCTCCACCCTGATATAGTTGCGCAGGACCTTTATCGCTATCTCTCTCGCCAAGCTTGATGCTATCTAAAATAATTTTGCTTGTAGCTAAGCTTGATGAATACAACTCAGTGAAATTATCTCGTTGTAAATATTCTCGCTTTAGTAACTCTTCCTCGCATAAATATTCTATACGTAATTGAACTTCCTCAAATTCTTGTAATAAATTTACCAAATTTTCAACTCGTAATCTCAAATCTACCACTGGTTTTTTCAGGAATTGCCGTCTTATTTGCAAATGTTTCTTGAATAGGTGTCAAAAACAAATTAAAATTAGTCAATTTATGCTTAATTGTTCCCTTCTTTCTCGTTAATTGAGACATTTCAGTAGCCATCCTTTATCTAATAGATTTGTCTGTCCGTCCGTCCGTCCGTCCGGGACGCTGTTTCAGCAGCCAAACCGTAAGAGATAGAGAAAAAAGTTATGAAAGCTATATGTTTGGAATGGTCATGTCAGCTCAGGAACCGAATTTCAGTCACGTGACACTTCTGGTTTTTGAGAAATCACAAAAAAGACCGTTTTTCAAATAGAACGCGTATGAAATAAAAATGTTTCAGCAGCCAAACGGAGCTGCGACCCTCTACGCCTTAAAACGTCGATCGGTTAGGCAACCACTTTGACACCTTCCAGGTCTGGGTACAGTTTTTATCTAATACGCGTTCTATTTGAAAAACGGTCTTTTTTGTTTTTTCAAATGAGACATTTGTCTCACTGGATTGCTTGTTGTATATAATTCCCCACAAATAGAATGCTGTGCTGAATTACACTGGCTTTTGCCAGCAACAAATTTATAGATTATATTAAACAGAATGTGCAATAAGCGTTGTTAATTTAGCTACCCTTGAATAAG
The DNA here is from genome assembly GCA_940337035.1 of Agriotes lineatus. Lineage (NCBI taxonomy): Eukaryota > Metazoa > Arthropoda > Insecta > Coleoptera > Elateridae > Agriotes > Agriotes lineatus. The sequence goes on along the minus strand of CALNHX010003588.1, from coordinate 99,296 downwards.
GTAATTTAACACACGTATATAAAAAATGAAATGAAAACACTGTAACCGTAATTTTACAACGCGTGACTTAATTGAAACATTAAAGAAAATTGAAAAAATGGACTCACTTTTTGATATTTCCGGAAAATAGATCCTTGCACCGTGGTAATTCCCAACAAAAAATAGCCTGGTTGCTGCTGAATTAGCCAAATAGCTGTGGTGTCGTAGGTTCGGGTAGAAGCGACCTTCTGTTAATTGCTCATTGTCCTCTGCGGCATGGCGTCCATTACGGCGTTGTCGGTGAAAGTCTTCTTTTTCGTTATACTCCTGTAGATCGGGATCGTAGGACCAGCATCTAAAGCTTCAATTTGAAGTTTTGTGACTTGAATACGTTTGTTTGAAATTGAAATTTTGCTCTATTTAAACCTTTTACTGGGCCACTGCTGTAATGGGTTGAACAAATAGAAAAGAAAGGGTGCAAAAATGAAATTGTGTTCTCGAAATATAACCAGACCTGATATATACCCTAAGAAGACTGGTCGAGAAAACTCGTATCTGAATAACAACTAAAGAATTTTCGAACATTTTGAGGAATGCAAGTGGGAAAGATAAGCGCTGATGGTAGTAGGAGGATTAAAAAATAGTACTGTGCCGACGGTATATCTTTTTACTCCTATTGCAGAAAATAAAGAGAAGCTCTCTGTTTCAGGGAATTTTCAGATATATTGACATCTGTTGGAAAAACGGTAGTTGCAAACAGTGAATTTATTTTAAGACGCAGTGTGGTATTGTGTCTCCGTGAGAATGTGATTGTTACCTTTAGATTCCTAAGGATATGCCACGCCCACACTATGTGTAAATGTATTCTCATCATACATTATAAGAAAATCGAATATTACCATCTCCATAGAGACGAGAAAGTATGCGTTTGTAATGCTAGCCCTGCAAAACAATCCCCAATGGCTAGCCATGAAAAAACATTTCAACGTTTTCCAGTAGGGGGCGCTGCAATAATTTGTCAAACCAAAATTTAAAAAAATCACTGAGCTGATAGTTTATTTAAACGTCTTACTTTATCATTCAATCTTTCATTGAGAAAGGTTTTTGCTCAACCATATGGAAGAAGGCCTTAATTACACCAATTTACAAGTCTAACTCAAAATTATGATCCTATCTCAAAGCTCTCTATATTTAATAAAATATTGGAATCCATCTTATTTGAAAATATATTTGCGTTTTTAAAGCGATATATCCCTGAATAGCAACATGGTTTCTTCCCTGGCAGGTCAGTGGATACCACCAATTTATTATGTTATGTGGAGATGGTAAGATTAATCATTAGCTCCTACTTTCAAAATTAGAGCACATCGGTATTCATGGGAATTTATTGCTGTGGGTCAAATCTTAGTTAAGCAACAGGACTGAACTAGTTGCAGTTAATGGTTTTATCTCTGAACCGGTTAACGTCACATCTGGTGTGCATCAAGGGTCGCACTTAGCCCCATTGTTTTTTCTTACATATTACACATCATATACCTCCCACTAACTTTCTTATGTATGCAGATGACACTAAGATCCTCGATATTACTAATAACAGCTGCGATTCTCACATACTTCAAACTTTTATATATTCTTTTTGTAGTTATTGTACCAGCAATAAACTCACTAGTAATACAAATAAATGCTCCATCAGATTTACTCGTAATCGTTATTGAATCAACAGTGCCTATATCGTTAATTTCATGCTTGTGCTCTGCCCTCGGGTTCGAGACCTTGGTGTTATTTTTGACTCTACGTTACAGTTCGATATCGATATAGAGTCCATAACAACTAAAGCGAATAGAACGTAAGGATTTCTCTTTCGTTCTTCTAAAAATTTCCGTTCGCCAGTCACTCTTGTCACTTTATATAACTATCTTGTGTGCGTAACTACCTTGACTACGCTTCCAGCGTCTGGTCGCCCCAATATGATATTTATATTAACAGAATTCAAAAAATTCAGAACAAATTTATTAAATCGTTAATTCATAAATTCCCTCAACATCAACCCACACTACCATCTTTGTCTTCTAGGCGTTTCGTACAATATCTTTTAGTTGCTTTCAAACTTCTAAATGGAATTATGAATTCCAGCACTTTATTCCACCAGTTACTTTTTAGGGTTTCCGCCATGCTACCAGTTTTGTATTTCAAATATAATTTAACCACAGTAACTGCGGAACAAGCACACCTATCTTACAATTTTTAAATAGAACACCCTGTATATTTTTCAGTATTCGGATAGAGAATTTGATTGTAAATTGAACAATATACAGTTTTATACATTTATTGAGCGTTTCTATCAAGATATTAAATGAAAGAGGCTAACTACTCTGCATAAAAACTTAAGATCGTGAGAATAAAACGAACTTAGTAAGTCAACGTCATTTTGAACGTAAACTACTTGCATAAACTTTAAATTGCATTATTTGACAGAGACAATGGTTCTTTATCATAATTTTGTTTTTGTTTTGCAAGGCTATCGTGACGGCAAAAATGCATTGATATTGAATGATGTGTTGACGGTAAAGCTCAATAAATGTAAAAAACTAAATATTTTTTCATTCGACATCAAATTCCCATTGAAAAATATACAGGGTGTAAAAAAATAAGGTAGGTGCAACTTTCGATTAAACAAATTAACATTCCAGTGTTGCGTGTGGAAAACCAAACAATTGCACATGATAAAGAAAAATTTGAAATATTCGTGAAACAACTCCAAAGCACATTGACAACGATAATAAATCACGAAAACACAAATCATGTACAATTCATAGAACGAGAATTAGGTAAAACCTCAGCACAATACCTCCACACTCTCAGAACTCATTTCTCCAGCAGAAATTAACAAATATATCTCCAATATAAAAACGAAGAAATCTCCCGGAAAAGATAAAATTCCAAACGTACTACTCAAAAACCTTTCGAAGAAGTCAATCTCATACCCGGTAGCAATATTTAATACCAGCTTAAGAGTAGGGTATTTTCCTACCGTCTGGAAACTGATGATCCCTAAGCCAGAAAACAACATAATAATCCAAAAAACTATAAACCGATAAGTCTATTGTCCTTTATTATTTCTAAACTTCTAGAACGCGCAATGTTAACTCGCCTGCAAAAATACACGGAAGAAAATAACTTACTACCGCATCTTCAGTGCGGATTTAAACCTTTCCACTCAACAACTCATCAAATCTTAAGATTAATTGAAAGAAAAGAAGAGGGGTTAGAAAGCAAAAAACATACACTCATAGCTTTTACCGCTGTAGAGCAAGCCTTTGATAGAATTTGAACTGAAGGCCTTATTTACAAAATGAACAAGATAAATATACCTACTTACTTTTTAAAAGCAGTTGAGTCATTTGTAACTAACAGGACTTTCCAAGTACGAGTAAACTCATATACGTCTTCAATCTACCATGTACAAGCTGGCGTGCCTCAAGGCTCAATATTGGGTCCCACCCTATTCAACGTATTCATGAGCGATATCCCTGAAATTCCCAAAGCTGATCTAGCTATGTACGCAGATGACACGGCAATTCTCTCACAAGAAGGCCAGGAAACTTCAACATAGTGTCGTCGACAAAGTAAATCAGTGGTTCACCAAATGGTGCATAAATATTAATAAATATTAAATGCGAAGCAAAAATGTTTACACTCCTCAAGATCCGCCTAGCATAGTCATTAACGGCACTCCAATACAGTGCAATCCTAAGGACAACGCCGTCAGGTACCGAGGTATATACTTGGATAGACGGTTAACCTAGAGCTTCCACACAAATAAATAGCTATCAGAATCATACACAAGACGGCATGTAATATCCAATTATAAACAGAAAATCCTCTCTTAAGCTTTAATTTACACATCCATAATAAGGCCAATCTTCACATATGGTTGTAGTGTGTGAATCTCAACCTCCAAGTCTAGCATAAACAAGCTTCAAGTACTACAAAATAAAATACTGCGCATCATAACTAATGCTGAATGGTATACAAGAAACAATCAACTGCATAGGGAAACTGGTATTCCCGAAATTCAAGAATATGTCATTAAACTGACTAAATCCTTTTATAATAATATTGAACTTTGTGAAGGTGCGGTACATTACAGTCTAGGAAAACGCTCGATTCACACTAGACTCAAAAAGAAGTTACCGATAGATAAGTACTTATAATAGACAGTAATGCTGAATGATCAATCAACAAACTCAACATGACTCACTAACAAACACTCTTGTCACCAAAATAAAGTACAATCCGGCATATTTAATATTATTGAAAAACTTATGTATATTAGCGAATAGTGATGTAACGTACAAACATGTAAATAGTACCCGTACCATGTATAGCACTGTGTGCTGATCTGATAATAAAGTGTTAAAAAAACTCATAAACTAACTTCAGTAATTTCAATTACAGCTTCTGTTGCATTTGCGGGTAGTACTTCATTGAAATCTATGAGAACAACCACCGGGTATTAAAAAAGATAAAAACATGTAATCACGGACAAATGTATTTGCCAGTCTGGTCTTTGCAAAACTTTCAGATAGATGTCGCTAGAGGGAAGAGTAGCTTAGTGTACCTGTATAATACTTTAGTAAGAGTAGAGCAAACAGCGAAAAATTTTGGATAATTTTTTCATGGCTACCAAGATTTAATAGTATAGTGAACAACAAGGTTGGCAAAACTGACACACGAGTTGTCAGTTTAATCAAATTCTGATACAGACTGACACAAAACCTAACCTGCTAACCTCGAATTTGATTAAACTGACAACTCGTGTGTCAGTTTTGCCAACCTTGTTTTTCACTATACCATTAAATCTTGGTAGCCATGAAAAAATGATCCAAAATTTTTTGCTGTTTGCTCTACTCTTACTAAAGTATTATACAGGTACACTAGAGTAGCTTAGAGTTCCTATATGTACTAAGAGTTGAGCCATGGGATCCACAAATCAAGGACCATGTGATGTAGCAAAGATCTATTTCATTTAGTTGAAAGAAGTAGCCTATATGCATAAAATTTAAAATTGGCAAAAATCAGGTACTCCATGGTTTGTGGATCCAAAACAGGTCACCCTACATGTCCCAACTCTTTTATATACAAGAACTCTAGAGTAGCTCAGAGCCAGTAGATATAGGAGAGTACCGCCATTCTTTGATCCGTAAAAATGCCGTCATCGCCGCCATTTTTGTTCCCATCAGCAATGACTTATTGAGTTATGACTAAAATTTTACCTGAAATTGGCAAGACTGTAAGTCTATGTCAAATTCGAGGTTATCGGGTTATGTTTCCCGTCAGTTTGTGTCAAATAACAAACAAAATCTAACATACTAACCTCGAATTTGACTGAGACTTACAGTCTTACCAATTTTAAGTAAAATTTCAGATTGCCAATAAATGTCACGTTGACGGAATTGTGCTACAAACCTCAAAGTGACGCAAATGGCAAAGGAACAAACATGGCGGACGTGGCGGTACTCTCCTATATGTACTGGCTCTGGAGTAGCTCAGAGCCAGTAGATATAGGAGAGTACCGCCATTCTTTGATCCGTGAAAATGCCGCCATCGCCGCCATTTTTGTTCCCATCAGCAATGACTGATTGAGTTATGTCTAAAATTTTACTTGCAATTGGCAAGACTGTAAGTCTATGTCAAATTCGAGGTTATCAGGTTATGTTTTGCGTCAGTTTGTGTCAAATAACAAACAAAACCTAATCTGCTAACCTCGAATTTGACATGGACTTACAGTGTTGCCAATTTTAAATAAAATTTCAGATTGTCAATAAATGTCACGTTGACGGAATTGTGTTACAAACCTCAAAGTGACGCATATGACAGAGGAACAAACATGGCGGACGTGGCGGTACTCTCCTATATCTACTGGCTCTGGAGTAGCTTAGAGATCCTGTATATAGCTTACTAAGAGTTGGGCAAACAGCCTAATTTGACATACATTTTTTATCCAAATTAGATAGTTGACATATGTCGAACAAAGAGGTTATGGGAACCAACCTTGCCAACTTGCCTTTGATGGGAGATTTTTCAGAGTATTAATCATTCTTAGGATCTCTAGAACCGACTATTAGGAATATGCGGCCTATTTAGTTAAGATTTACATTTGTATTTGTGAAACTATCAGTCGTAACATGTTACAAAATATGCAAAAACGGCACTTTTATCACACATGCCTTGCAAAAAGTGATCCAAACCAATCAAAATGTATCCCGTTCTTTGCCCAACTCTTAGTAACCTATATATAGGGACTCTAGAGTAGCTCAGAGTCAGTAGATATAGGAGAGTACCGCCATTCTTTGATCCGTGAAAATGCCGTTATCGGCGCCATTTTTGTACCCATCAGCAATAATTGATTGAGTTATGTCTAAAATTTTACTTGAAAATGGCAAGACTGTAAGTCTATGTCACATTAGAGGTTAGCAGGTTATGTTTTGCATCAGTCTGTGTTAAATAACAAACAAAACCTAACCTGCTAACCTCGAATTTGACATAGACTTACAGTCTTGCCAATTTTAAGTAAAATTTCGGATTGCCAATAAATGGCACATTGACGGAATTGTGTTACTAACCTCAAAGTGACGCATATGACAGAGAAACAAACATGGCGGACGTGGCGGTACTCTCCTATATCTACTGACTCTGGAGTAGCTTATAGATCCTGTATATAGTTCTATATACAGGATCTCTATGGTAGCTTAGAGTAACTGTATAATATACTTGGCGCAGCGAACAAATAGAGTGGCTTATGCAACCCAAATGACGTATTTCAAAGCTGATTGGATTAGTATTTTAATAATAATTACTAAAGAATCAGAGATGGTGGTCCTTATAATTAGACCTAATTTTAACTGGCATTGAATAATTGTTTGAGGTTATGAAACAAATAGAAATTTCGATCAACTTCAAAAGCATGACATTGGTTCACTTGTAATATGTAGGCAATAATGAGATTTAGCAAGAGCCAGGCCACATGCATACATATTACAAGTGCACAAATGTCTTGCTTTTGAAGTTGGACGAAGTTTCTATTTGTATTGCCACTCTATTTGTTCGCTGCGCCAAGTATAGGGGAGTAGAGCAAACGATGACATTTAGGGATCCATACTGTGAAGTTAGTCATAATGTTCATAGTCGACTAAATCAATTTAGTATTGTGGATTCGTGTTTAAGCTTGAGTGTTTATTTGTGGTACAGATTTATTACTTTAAATGATTCTTTTGTTAAGATATGTTAAGTATTACCAAAGAATATGCTATTTGGTATTACATCGTAATTTCCGCCAAACATGTGTATTTTGAAATAGATAATAAAAGAATAGACGAAGTTCCAATGTAGCAAGTTCAGTGCCTTATGCTTATATTTGCAAAAAGTAGTTTGCCAAATAAAAAAAAACTTACACTTATTTACACACTTGGGTAGATTAGGTTCAATATTATTAGTTATTCGGTTTTGAGGGTTGGAGGTCTATTATACCTACGCTTATGTTCCGTGAAATATGAGTAGTCTCCAGCCCTGAAAACTAAATAACTAAATTGTACCAGAAAATAAAATACGTAGGTACTTAATCATATTAGCATCATGATAAGTTTTTCGGACTTTTTTCACTGTCTAGGGTGTAAATCACACAACGTTTCGGGAGTTTTGATCTACTCCCGTCTTCAGGTGTTAGAGTGGCAGAGTAGTAATTACATCGATCAGCGATCCCGGGTTCAAACCCCAGGGGAGGCACAAATTTACGTTGAAAAACTTACAATATCAGTCCTTCTCAGGACTAACCAGGAACACCTGAAGACGGATGTAGATCAAAACTCCCGAAACGTTGTGTGATTTACACCCTAGACAGTGGAAAAAGTCCGAAAAACATATCATAATACACACCACTGCCAAAAAATGACATTCAGAGAACATATTAGCATTAATGAATACATTGAAACTGACGGTAATATTAATTAATATGATACACTAAAAAATATATATGTAATAATGTGGTTGAAGGAACTCGGTATACAGGGTGTCCTATAATTTGATCGGCAAGCTTCTCAGGGTATAGAAGACGTTCAAACATACAATTTTTTCATATAAGCTTTTTCTTTGAAATTCCTCTGCGCCTGCTAAAGAGGGTGGTTATATTATAACTTTTTAATGTACAAGAATTTTATTATATAAAAATATGTACTAGTTTACTAAATAAAGATAAAAATTGGAAAAATATTCGTTTTGGTAGAAAACAAGGTAGATGGTTTAAACTCTTTCAGGGATACAAATTTTGTGTATGGAGCTTTGATCATTTTCTTACTGCCTACTGCGAAGTACAAGTTTTTACATTTGATTGTTTTAATAACGCCCGTAGGAATATATCCAGCTGAACTGTACAGGACATTCTACTCGCGCAAACTAATCTCCTGTTTTTCATTATTCATATCTTCTGGTAAGTCAATATATGCCTCTGCATGATCTTGATTGAGAAGTTCCTTGTTATTTATAGCATTGACAATTCCGGGTATATTTTGGCGATCATCCACATCATAACTGCATATTTCTCCAGTATTTAAGAACTGGGAAACAGAGACCAGTTTTATATGCTAATGGAATTGAAACGCTGTTGGAACTTATGTGACTAAATAAGCTTTCTAGGCAGTCTTGTTAAAATCGAGATGTCAGAAGAAATTTGTATTTTTTCTTTTTCAAAAACACATTTTCAACTCCAATAAAGAAGCAGTCGTCGAAATTACACCGCTTTAAATTGGTTTCCAAGCTGTTTTTTCATCAATTTTAGAGGGTACCTTTAAATTTTGGAAAAGATGAATAATCTCTTGAAGAAAGCTTATCGATTCTTCAAATTTCTGCAAATTAAATTTACTTATGGCTAAACTACTAAATCTAGATGTTATCAGCTTGAACTATTTGTAAATATGGTCTATAAACCAAGCGGTGGTCAATGTGGAAGTGTCTTGGGTTTCTGAGGAGATATATTTTAGGCAGCAGCTAACATGGTTTAAAACGTTGTAGCTTGTCTAAACCTTCATCTTATTGTAGCGATCAGTATGAAGTTGCTCATCGCATAATTTAGTGGCAAATTTTAATTCCGTATATATCTTCTTGTTGCAAAAAGATTCAATATGTTTTACAGCCACAATTTTATCCGGAAAATTATATCCCTTTTGCAAATCTGATAGTAGGTATTTCAAGCCTTTTGTTATTGACAAAGTAAGACTTAATATTTTGAAATAAATGGGACGCATCTGCTTAAAAGTATGTTTTCGTTTTCTTTAAATGGATGTTTAACGAAATTAACTGTTTTAGAATGTTTCCCCGTAACAATTCATAAGGACCTCCACATTGCTTGATTGCAGGCGCCCATATCTGACGTAACAATATTCAGTCCTATACTGGTAGCTTGTTCAACAATTTTAATTAAAGTGGCAGTCAATACACCTCCATTAGTGCTATCTGCTGTGAAATAATAGGCAATGGTTTGTTTCCATCTGCTTGTAATACCTCCTAAAAGCAATATAAAATTAAAATTAAAATGAATCTTTCGAAAATTGGGTTTTGAATAATTTTGACAAATTTAATGTCACTCTCTGATTTCAAGAATCCAAAGCCCCCCGGGTTCTTCTGAGCTCCAATGCGATCTTACGTTCTAGAATAGGATCCAACCAATCAAATGCTCTTACCGCGTTTGCTTTACTCTCGTATTATACAGTTACTCTAGAGTAGCTTAGAGTCCCTGTATATAGGTTACTAAGAGTTGGACAAACAGCGGGATACATTTAGATTGGTTTGGATCACTTTTTACAAGGTATGTGTGATAAAAGTGCGTTTTTTACATATTTTGTAACATGTTACAACCGATAGATTCATCCATGCAAATCTAAATCTTAACTAAATTGGCCGTATATTCCTAATAGTCGCTTCTAGAGATCGTAAGAATGATCAATACTCTGAAAACTCTTTCATCAAATGCAAGTTAGCAAGGTTGGTTCCCATAACCTCGTCATTCGACATATGTCAAATATCTAATTTGGATCAAAAATGTATGTTAAATGTTTGCCCAACTTTTAGTAAACTATATACAGGATCTGTAGAGTAGCTCAAGAGTAGCTTAGTGTACCTCTATATTAATTACTTGATTAGAGTAAGGAAACTTCGCACAATTCGTTTTCATTGGTGGATCACTTTTTGCAAGGCGTACGTGATTGTTTTTGAAAACTGCCACTTTTTACATTTTGTATGTCATTCTTTTAGGTTATTTAGTAGAAAATGGAAATGCAAAATAACTACAAAATTAGCATACATTCAAATAAATTGCGTGAATTTAGGTTCAGGTAAATGTTTATTTACGTTTTTTTTTCTACAGAATTTCTCATTGCATGACTTTTACTGGACCATTTAATTTTTTGCTCCTTCCTGGTTTCGGCCTTACACTTTCTTGTATAAATTTTTAATCGATATGTAATAAATCTAATGGTAAATTTAGATTTTATACTGCAACATATAGGTAAATCGATTGATTGATACATTGGATCACTGTTAATTTCTTCTGTTATGATTTTGAGAATGTTTTTGCTATTCTTAAAATACTTCTTTAAATTTAGAAATATTACTTCAATCAAAACTGCAATTTGAAATATTTTAGGGTTGCATAATAAAGACTTCCTACTTTATATTCTTCTAATCTTACAAACGTGGTAGTCTGCTTTTTACTTTCAAAGCATAAACACGTGCCATATCGCTGTCCCAAGTGTGTGAAAGATTAAGTGCTATATTTAACGAAGCTGATATCATATCAACCTAACTTGTAAGTACTTCTTGTTTTTGACAAAATACCGGAAGGCTTAAGCCATGTTGACCCTATGGAAGTTCAAACGCAAAACAATGTCAACCCTATGGAAGTTCAAATAAGTAGCAAGCGTAAACTGAGCTCATTAACACCTCCGATAAATGAAGTGCAAAAACGTTATGCATGGACACCAAATGTACCTACACAAAACAAATACAGCATGCTAACCAACCTCGAGAGCGAAACAACTGATAACCCAAATGATAGTAACAATCAACAAGAAAATTCCAACGACAAAACAGAAACCCCGATAACAAAGCCGAAGATACCTCCCATTTATCTACACAACGCCATAAATCATACGGCATTGACCGAGGATATCAAAAAATTAATAACCGGAGAATTTTCGACCTATTACAATACTAACGCATTAAAAATAAATTTAACTAAAGAGGAGAATTACAGAAATCTAACCAAACACTTTAATAATAACGGTATAAAATACCACACTTTTCAAAATCCAAATGGAAAGCCACTAAATGTTGTAATTAAAAACGTACCTTTATCCTTAACTGAACTTGAGATCTTCGATGAACTTACCAAGTCAGTACCAGTTACTAAAGTCACACGCCTTCTGACAAAAAACAAACAACCGCTACCGGTATGTGCAGTAGACCTACCCGATAATGAAAATGCAAAAACAATTTTCTCCCTAAAAGGCCTTTTCCACTCAATCGTTGCAGTAGAATTAAGAAGAAAGCCAATGTACACCCCTCAATGCCATCGTTGTCAAAATTACGGTCATACTAAGAACTACTGCGCACTAGATCCTCGATGCGTGAAATGCGGTGGCAATCACCAACATCAACTTTGTTCGAAAAAACCAGACGATGCACCAAAATGTGCCAACTGCGGAGGCCCTCACCCTGCAAGCTATCGCGGATGTAAACATCACATCGAGATACTGAACAAACGAATGGCAGCCAGCAACTTAAATAGCCGTCCCTACCTAAGATACAATAAAAATAACCTAACCAACCCTAACCGGACCTACGCAGAGCAAGCACGAAACCCTACAGCAGCCAACTCCAACCCTAATACCAATCATCAACAATCCGCTCTTGATATACCCAACTTAATCAAATCCATCTTCAGCCTGCTTACTCCTTTCCTTCCCCAAATCAAAGAATTCTTCACCAACACGATCCTCCCCTTACTCTTTAATGGACCATAAGTCTCAGAAAGCTATTGACAAAATAACAATCCTTAATTGGAATGCGAACGGTATTCTAAGCCAAAGAACAATCTTCATAACATTTCTTGCCAGGCACAACATAGATATAGCTTGCATCACTGAAACCCATTTATCTGAAACTGATGTGTTGAAAATACCAGGATATCAAGTGTATCGCAATGATAGAGTCGCACAAATAGCAGCCGGTGGAGTAGCTGTACTCATTAAGAAGAAAATCATTCATCATCCCATCCCTAACCTTCCCCTACTAGCCCTTGAAACAATTGGAGTCAAAATCGAACTAAACGACCTCTATCTCACAATAATAAGCGCTTATCGGCAGCCCAACAAAAAGCTGAACGACGAAGACCTTAAAACCATATTCAATACAACCGAACCACTCCTGATGATAGGAGACCTGAACTCCAAAAATCAACTATGGGGTTGTCGAGCTAACAACCCCGAAGGAAACAAAATGGAAGCATACGCAACAAAATACTCCTTTCAAATAATAGCTCCTGACAAATACACGTACTATCCATACCGTACTGACCATCAACCTGATATACTTGACGTCGCATTGCAAAAGAACTTTGATAAGCAGATATACCAGAACGTAATTGAAGAGCTCGACTCAGACCATCTACCAGTTATCATATCGTTTATTAGCACCCCTCAAATGATACAACCCCCACCCAGACTTATTAATGGGGTGATAGAATGGGAAAACTTTCAAAACATCCTTGACAACCAGCTTAAGTGCCCCCTCAGTCTAAACAATCATGAAGAAATAGACGATGCAATAAGCAACCTAACAGCTACAGTAGCAGCTAGCGCTCAACAGGCAACACTAGCCATCAAACCTCACTATAAACCCAACCACCACTACCTACCTATTGCAATAACGAATCTAATCAAAAGAAAAAGCCAAGCCAGACGTGAATGGCAAAGAACCCGAAACCCTGATTCTAAACGCTTACTAAATAAACTTACGCACAGCTTAAAACAAGTCTTGGACGAACTGCGAATCAATAATTACAAAAAATACATAGAGGACCTCGAACCAGGTGACCCGGGAATGTGGCGAGCCACCAAGCGAATCTTAAACAAACCAAGGAAAAAAAACCAACACTAACAGCAACTAGTACAACTCTCACTACTGACGCTGATAAATCAACAGCTTTTGCAGACCATTTTGAGAGAGTCTTCACTCCGAAATCTACTTGCGCTCCAAACCACTTCGCATACATAACTCACCACATCGAAACCAACCAGCCAGTAATAACTGAACCGATATCTCCCACCACCCCCCACGAAATCAAAACCTTAATAGACAATCTTCCAACTAAGAAATCCCCCGGGCCTGACCTCATCTCAAACCTTATCCTAAAACAACTCACAAAAAAATCCTTAGCCTACCTTGCAACCACCTATAACGCATGCCTTCGACTAGGCTACTTCCCTGAGGCCTGGAAGCATGCTCATATAATAGTATTCCCAAAGCCGGGAAAAGACAAAAAGAAGATCGACAGCTACAGGCCAATAAGCTTATTGTCCGCATTCTCAAAACTACTTGAGAAGATCATCTACTCCCGCCTAATGAATGATCTAGCCCCTCTCAACATAATACCAACGTTCCAGTTCGGCTTTAGGAAAACATATTCTACCCTACACCAGTTACAGCGCATTTCTGAAACAATAGCAGAAGGCTTCGAAACCAAAAGTTATACCGTAGCAGTCTTCCTTGACATAGCTCAGGCCTTCGACAAGGTCTGGACCGAAGGCCTGAAAAGCAAAATCATCAATCTCCAAATAGCAAGCTACCTTAAAGCTATCGTATTCTCTTTTCTGGATAATAGAACTTTTGCCGTACGCATAAATTCCGCAACCTCTGAGAAAAAACCTATTAAAGCAGACGTCCCTCAAGGAAGTGTGTTGGGACTACTACTATTCACCATTTTCACATCTGACATACCGTGTATTGAAGCAACCTTAGCAACCTTTGCAGATGACACAGCCGTCCTAGTACAACACACTGACCTCACCCAAGCCATCAACAAGCTACAGAATGTAATAAACAAATTACACTCGTGGTACAACAAATGGAATTTACAAATTAATCCTGACAAGTGTCAAGCTAAAATCTTCTCTCTAAGGCGTATCAGAAATCCACCCAACCTAATAATTAACCATAACATTATTCCATGGAATCCCGCGGACGCAGCAGTCAAGTACTTAGGGGTACTGCTTGACACACGACTAACCTGGAAACTTCATGTTAATCTCAAGCTCAACCAAGGCTACGCGAGGCTAGCTCAGCTGTATCCTCTTATGAACAAAAAATCATCACTCAAACCAAAATGTGCCATCCTGATGTACAAATCGCTAATAAGGCCATTAATACTATATGCATCGCCAATCTGGAGCAACACAGCCACATCCAATATACTAAAAGTGCAACGTCTGCAAAATAAAATTCTCAGGATAGCAGTGAATGCCCCCTGGTACGTCCGGAACGAACAGCTACATTACGAACTGGATATCCCTACAGTCCAAACGTATATCTCCGCAAGTGCCAGCAAGTTCTTTAAAAACATTCGTGAGTGCAACGGCGCTATTCATTATAATATCGGCAGACGAAACATCCATCATAGACTCAAGCGCAAACTACCCCAAGACTTGTGTTCACCTGATTCCGACAGTGATTAGCTAATAAGACAAAAGTTATACAATTATGTAAATCAAATATACTATGTTTTTCTAAATCTTACTAACAAAATGTTACTGCTAATGTTTATATTACTGTTATCATCAATGCCATGAATAACATTGTCCTTGTTGAACTGGCAAAATAAACTATTAAAAAAAAAAAAAAAAAAAAAAAAGAATTTCCACAGCCAACTGAGGATCCGTTTTTTTGGATCTCTCGATATTTTACAGTAACTGGTTATAGCTATTAACATATCTAGGAATGTTATGAGTATCATAACTGCCGCAGATGTTGTATTGAAATCCGAGCTCGCAGAGCGAGGATTTTAAAACATCTGAGGCTGTTATGATTCATAACATCCGTGATTTGTTCAATAGTTTATCGGTTGCTGTATGGTTATGGTTGCCATGTACGGTAATGGCCTATTACCGTACAGATCAGTTATGATTTAGTTACCAGCCTACTTTTGTATATGTAAACAAGGGATTAATATCCTGCAACCGATAAAATTTATTATGCAACTTTATGTGAATCTGGGGTAAACTTACCACCAGCGAAAGAGTCTGTCAATCTTTTTACTTACGTAAGATATGATTACTTTAACATAGCAAAGAGCCAGACTTGCTATTATACATTTTTCTTATTATTTTTTTCCATCCTTCAAGGACGCAAGGGGGCCAAAACCACCACCACAGGCTTGCCAGACTTCGATTTCCCTAATCAGTATATTCAAAGGAACCTTCCATAATAGTTACAGACTTGTTAAAAATACTGTAAGCAAACCCGTTGCTGGCTCTTGGACTATCACGTTAGTTATTGAGCTGCCGTTGCATTTTGCTTATCACTTCTTCCACTGAGTTTTTATACACAGAAATAACGGTGTCATCAGCAAACAAATTAATAATTGTCCTTTAAAGGAAGATACAATATCATTAATATACGTTATAAATAAAATTGGACCCAAGACGGATCGTGGTGGCACCAAGTATAACTCTCAATTTATTAGAGACACAATTGTTGTTCTTAGTCTGTTAATGTCTATCAAAGAGGTAGTCTTTAAACCATTTAATTGCTTTATCAACCACTCTATACTTTTTCAGTTTTTCTATCATCAGTTCTCTATTTACAGTCTCTCTGACATAGTATTTCTAGGATAAGTTTTGATTCTTTTTAATGTGGAGAATGATTGCTCAGAGCAAGCTATTGAAACAGGCAGAATAGCTAATATCTGGTACAGTTTATACATGTTTGGAAATATATCCGAGTTACATATTGCTAATGCGGCCATAGGGAAATAGTTGTTCCTTAAATCATTTTCTAAATCATAGTTGTCTTTCAGCAATAACTAACTCTAGGTTATTACGGCGGTTTCCAGAATTAAAGTTAAGCAAATACTTATTCAGTCTCTTTGATTCCTCTTGAGATAGTGAGTATTATCAGATGATTGAAAGCCATTCAGCACTTTCTAAATCGTTTTTTCGTAGTTATTTATGGATTAAGGGCATAATCAATAGATTATAGCACGAGGGAATGGTTAAATCGCCACGCGAAGCGGAGAGCTTTAAATTTCCCGAGGTACATACAATGTTTTATTTCATTTTGGTTTTCAAAATGGACAAAATTCAATGATTCAGTATTTTTGCTACAGACTACTGCATCATCGGTCAATCATAACTAGAGAACGGCATCATAAGTATTAAATAGGCCGTTGTAAATATAAAAGTAGACATTATGGACATATTGGTAGGTGTAGAATTAATTGCACTTTATGACCAATGAATACTTTTTTCCCGAAATGAATCAGCACTCATAGGTACTATACAAGTTTGCCGCGACTATTAAAAAGATTCAGAAAGCCAAATCGTATTTGTTTTTCCACAATTTTAGCCTTGAAGTGGGAAACAGTTAATCAAATAAACAAACCCACCATATTGCAACGTCATCTACAGGAATGCAATTTCAAAACAGTTTACTGCCGCTAGTACATGCAGTCGGCGTTTTGGTCATGACAGCGATTACCTTGCAAGACATTTCGCCGAACGGCCAAACTGCCGACTCCAAACGCGGTCCGCCTTTTGGGCAATGCTCGTACTAGCGTTCTAGGCCATTTTGCCGAATGGCTAAAGTGACGAATCGATGTGCAGTCGGCATCTTGGACTAAATACAAATTTCGATTCGCGTTCGGCTCCGACGCTAACCTCACGAACGATGTGACGACGGACAGCGCCGTTCGGCGTTTTGGACATAGTCGGCGGAATGGCAGTCGGCGTTTTGGTCGAATTATCGGTTCGGCGTTTTGGACAGTCCACATTTTACCGAATGGCCAAAGTGCCGAATAGATCTGCTGTCGGCGTTTTGGACCAAATACAATTTTCGATTTGTATTCGGCTCCGACGCCAAGCCCGCGAACGACGTGACGTCAGTTGGCGTCGTTCGGCGTTTTGGACCTGTTCGGCAGAATGGCAGTCGGCGGTTTGGGCCTAGTCGGCGGAATGGCATTCGGCGTTTTGGACGATTTATCGGTTCGGCGTTTTAGGCATTCGGCGTTTTGGGCAGCCCCCGTTTTCACGAGTTCCTCAATATCTCTTATACCCGATGAGATAGCGATTTGGTGTTTACTTGCAAATATTATCAATGCAAATACCTACACACTTATTTTAGTATTTTGCCCTAATCAACCCCTAAAGGTTCAAGTCTGAATTGGGGCTGAATTAAAGAACCCTAAATATCTCCTATGTTTATTGAGTTAAAACACTCTTTTTTGGCATGTAGATGTATTTTTAAAGTATTTAGAAAGAGGTATACGGGATTTTGAAAATTTTAACCCTAAAGAGGTAAAAGGCGGAAAAACTGAAAAAGGGTAGGGGGTGAATTAAAGACCCTTCGTTACTCCTATGTTTATTGAGTTAGATCAGTCTTTTTTGGTATATATATATATTTTTAAAATATCTAAAAAATGGTTTAAGTGATTTTGAAAAATGTGCCCCTAAAGGGGTAAAAAGGGGTAAACTATGTTTTCACGAATTCCACAATATCTCTTAGGCCCGGTAAGATATCGACTTGGTGTTTGCATGAGTAGCTATCCAATGCAAATGTCTAAAACCGCATTTCATTGCCCTAATCAACCCTTAAAAGGTGCGAATTTGAATTCGGGGTGAATTATAGAACCCTTTGTATCTCCTGTGTTTGTTTAGTTAGATCATTCTTTTTTGGCATATAGATGTATTTTTAAATCTTTAGAAAACGTTTTTAAGGTTTTTTTTTAAATTTCACCCCTAAACCGTAAAAAAGAAAAACTGAATAGAAGTAGGAAGTTAAAATTATTTTTCGCTGTGGGTTCATTTCAGTATAAAACGGGCTGATTTTTTTTAGAAATTGCACCCCTAAGAGGCGAAAAGTGGTAAACTGGTTAGCGTATTGAGTGATGGAGGAGGGGGACACTCTAGAATGCATTTAAGATTTAGAAGAAAAAACAAACATTTGTAGTCCGTATGAAGAACGGGCATCTTGCTAGTAGTCTATAAAAGTAACGTACATCATGTAAAACTGTGTTTAAGTTTTACCGTGCTCTCCTTGCAGTGTTTGCTGTTTAAATTGTTGATATTTATCAAATAAATCCTGTAGGTTTCGTGGCAGCACTCGAGGTTGATCAGACATTTCTTCTTTAAGTTAAATTAAATATATTATCATGTCGTCGCTACATGCAATATTTTGTCGGTTCAAAAATACTTCGAAATGTAAAACTTGCAGAGCTAATGATACGATTGGATGCAATCGTTTGCACTTATTAAAATGTTTTCCTGCAATAAAACTGTTTACAGATCCGTTCGCCAGCATTTGCGCGTTCACCATAACATTCGTAATTCCACAGTTGTCAATAAAATTACCAACGGCTTTAAAGTAGAACATCATTATGTGGA
Organism: Agriotes lineatus; assembly: GCA_940337035.1. Classification (NCBI taxonomy): domain Eukaryota; kingdom Metazoa; phylum Arthropoda; class Insecta; order Coleoptera; family Elateridae; genus Agriotes; species Agriotes lineatus. The sequence continues at coordinate 80,613 of CALNHX010003588.1, read as the reverse complement.
AGGATGCAACATGATTAAATAAGTCGTTGTAACGTGGTTTTTTGGTACACTGAATTTGAAGTGCAATTTTAGTGATAGCAAGATCGTACGTAACTTGCATATACTTTTCGCCGCATTCCCTAGCGACCTGTTGACTCTGCTTCATAGTTTCTACAACAACTGATTTGTTCGTCGATGAGGCGTTAATTGTGGTTAAGTAGCAGACCTTTTGCGTTGAAGCTGTGTCCTTGTAGATCAAGCTATTAACCCAACCCACATCGGTGTTTCGGGTACTTCAAGGTAGTGGGAAAGCATGAACGCGAAATTAATTTGTTGTAACCATTCTGAATTCGGGTTCGATAAATTTGATGAAACATCTGCAGGCTGTAAAAGTTGGTAAAGTTTTGGTGTCTTGTTGTACGGTTCTAACTCGTTAGTAATTGCGTCGAAAGTCCCCCTTCGTTTCTTACGCCCGTATTCATAGTCGTTCGCCAGCGGATCGCCGGCGACTCGCCAGAGTTTCGTTATAAATAGTATGTTGGCGGCACTGTACGTCTATGTCTAATTCGAGGTTATCAGGTTAGATTTTGTGTCAGTTTCTGTCAAAACTGACTGAAAACCTAACCTGATCACCTCGAATTTGACATCGACGTACAGTGCCGCCAACATACTATTTATAACGAAACTCTGGCGAGTCGCCGGCGATCCGCTGGCGAACGACTATGAATACGGGTGTTCTGTTTTCGGAAGGGCCTGCTGTACGTATTTCAGTGCTGTTCTCCTGATTATCATGCTCAATAGAATTATCAAAGTTTTGAAAAATGTACCCACGGTATTGTGCAGTGTGTTCTTACCGGATGTGGTATCAACGAATCGATCGAAATTATTGAATGCGACACCAGTGCATAGATTTCTTAAACGATTGATACCTTCAGGACAAACATCAGAACGCTGGCTAGAAGTAAACGTGGCTTGAGTCTCGATACCCTACAGACTTGTGTAGCTACAGCAGTGGCCATATCGGTTAATAATGTTAACAATCTGCTTGCTATTTGTTAAACTTTTTACACTTTGTAAGCGCATCTGGCGAATTTTGTACCTAACGGGACTCGGGCTAGCTACCTGGCTGGTGGACGATGACCGCCCCATAACCTCGTTAGGGGTTGTCTGACATCCTGTTGCCAGTCGGAGGCGAAACCTGAGACGGAAAGGTTGCTGGTTTTGGAGCCATTATGTTTATGTGCATTTTACGCAATTATTACCAATATATATATTTTAAAATTAAGTGTCTTTGGTTTTCCCGCCTCCCTCTCACAGTTATCAGAAGTGGGATCGAGACCAACGATTAATCAGGTTTGAGATCACAGTGTAATCAGTTTAATCGGGAAGTTGTGTGACCGGAGTGCTGCAACTTCGAGGAACTTTTGGTGCATATTTTAGTGTTTACAAGTGACCATTCCAAGATGCCTCGCCTTGGTGAAATCCATAGTTATGAAACCGCAATTAAGGCCGCCCCAATATCTTCGGTTCGGGCATTATATAAAATAATTTTTGCGGACGGTAGCAGGTTGAATCGCAGGAAGATTTGTGATTTTGAAGGCTTCAAATTTGAAATTAGCTCGAACCAGTTTGAAGACAAAGTGCTCGCGGTGAACAATGAACTTAGTATCGGGGACTTAACAGCAGTATGCGTATTGTTGAATGTCGGGTACGACGGCAGTAAAGAGGTTGTTTCAAAACGGATTTGCAGTGCGTTAACCGACTTTAATTTACTGAATACTCAACAACCTGAAGAAGATGAGGAAGAAGTGGATGGCGAGAATGATGAAGTTGACGACGCCAAGTCAGGTGAAGATCACGAAGAAGCGACGCCTGAGGAAAGGGTTGCAGCTAGAAATCCAATTCAAGGGAGTAGCACCGCCTCATTGGCCATTCCTAAATTTATGATGAGCTTCAAGGACATAGAAGACTCGATTACATTTTTTAGCGGCGATAAATCGCAACCTGTGGAAACATGGATTGCGGACTTCGAAGACCAAGCGATTTTACTGGGCTGGAGCGATCTACAAAGCTTGATATTTGCAAAGAAATGTTTATCCGGACTGGCGAAGCTATTCGTGCAGGGAATTCGAGGAGTCAAGACCTGGAAGGAGTTAAAGAGTCATTTACTCAAAGAATTCGCCACCAAGGTCAGTAGCGCCGAATTACACTCAACCTTAAGCAAGCGGAAAATGAGGAAGGACGAATCAGTTCAAGAATATTTCTTGAAAATGAAGGAACTGGCAGCAAGAGGTCGTATTGATGAAGAATCTATCGTCCATTACGTGGTGGAAGGCATCGCCGACGAAATCGATCAGAAGTTGTGCTTGTACGAGGCCAAGAATTTCGAGGAATTAAAATCGAAGCTTGAAGTCTACGACAGGATTAAGAGTTCTAAACGATCTGTCCCTTTTTCAGCAAGTAAGTTTTCCAAAAACTTTAGCAGTGCCAAAAGACCTTGTGCGGCCAGAAGTACCGGAGGACCGGTAGCTACAAATCCTCCCAGCACGGAAGCCCGCCGTTGCTTCAACTGCAATAAGCCCGGACACGTGGCTGCCAGATGTCCCAACCCAAAAAGGCAGCGAGGCAGCTGTTACGACTGCGGAAAGACCGACCACGTGGCAACGAACTGTCCGACAAGGAACTCGGCCGCAGGTAGTAGATCCGACAGTACAAATATTATACATGGCCAGTCAAATTTAATACCCCCGGACATGGCCAATATCGAATTGTTGGTCAAGGATCCGGATCCGGAAAGCAACATGCGATTATTAAATTTAAGAGCCATTATAGATAGCGGTAGTCCTATATGTTTAATTAGATCATCCATAGTTTCTAGCAATAACTTTAATGAGTCGAACTCTTCGAAAGAATTTACAGGAATCAATTTATCAAGAGTTAATATTTTAGGTATTTATAATGTATTGACTAAGGTTGAAAATGTTGAGGTTAAAATTAAGTTTCATGTCGTCCCAGATAGAACAATGTGTTTTGATGCACTATTAGGTAGAGATTTTATGTATTCATCCGCTGTAAAAATTTCTTTTGAAAATGGTATTAAAATACAACCAGCGGAGATGGATCATCTTAGTAGCGAAATAACCGCTCTAATGTTAATAGATGTTGAAGAAGTCAAATCCGAGACAGACTTATTGATCAATCAAAATTTAAATTCTCGAATCATTGAGAATGTTTCGCACATGGTGGACGAGTACATTCTCAGTGATAAACCGTCTCAGCCTAGTGTCAGTTACGAGGTAGAAATTAATTTAGTTCCGAGTCACAAACCTTTTAGTTATTCGCCAAGACGTATATCTCATGCGGAAGTATTAAATTTGCAAAGTATTATAGAAGATTTGCTTGCCAAGGGTATCATTCGTGAAAGCGACTCACCTTATGCATCTCCTATTGTTTTGGTAAAAAAGAAAACTGGGGAAACACGATTATGTATCGATTATAGGCATTTGAACAAAATTTGCGTTCGGGATAGGTATCCGTTGCCGTTAATTGACGATCAGTTAGATAAGCTCAAGGGGAAAAAGTATTTTACCAAACTGGACCTGCGTAGCGCATTTCATCATATTGCTATAGCGGAAAACTCAAGAAAATATACTTCCTTTGTTACTCCGTTAGGTCAATACGAGTATAATCGAATGATGTTTGGTTGGTGTAACAGTGCGTCAATTTTTATGAGATTTATCAATAAAATTTTTAAGGAATTAATACTACAGTCAAAAATTTGCGTTTTTCTTGACGATATTTTGATTCCAACAGAAACAATTGACGAAAATATTAAAATTTTAGCCGACGTTCTCGAATTAATGAAAAACAATTTATTGGAATTACGATTAGATAAATGCGTTTTTCTCATGACTTGTGTAACATACTTGGGATATTCCGTAAATGAAAATGGCGTGTCCCCCTGTGACGATCATATTAATTCGGTGTCCAGGTACCCTATTCCGAAAAATACAAAGGATTTACATAGCTTTGTTGGGCTAATTAGTTACTTTAGACGTTTTATTCCTAATTTTTCAGTATTAGCGAAACCACTGTATGACTTGTTAAAGAAGTCGGCGGAATTTTCTTTTGGGGAAAAACAAATTAGGGCATTTGAAATTTTAAAAGCTTGTTTAGTGTCCGCCCCTGTGTTGGCTATTTACAGCCCTAAAGTGGAAACACAGCTACATTGCGATGCATCATCATTAGGTTTCGGGTCGACTTTGATGCAAAAACAGGAGGATGGTAAATTCCATCCAATAGCATTTTTTAGTAAACGCGCAACAGATGTCGAGTCAAGATATCATAGTTACGAGTTAGAATGTTTAAGTATTATTTATTCATTGAAACGCTTTCATGTTTACTTGTATGGAATATCGTTTACCGTTATAACCGACTGTAATAGTTTGAAATTAACGCTCGACAAAAAAGATATAAATCCAAGAATTTCCAGATGGGCTCTTACTTTACAAACTTACGATTTTACAGTAGAGCACAGGCCAGGTAATAAAATGGGTCATGTTGACGCTTTGAGCAGGTGTCACAATATTTTGGTTTTGGAAGCGAACACGTTCGAACAGAACTTGTCCTTAGCGCAGGTAAACGATGAAAATATTAGCAGAATAAAAACTCTTTTAGAAAATCAAGAACATCCGAATTACGAAATGCGGAATGGCCTTGTTTACCGTAAAACTAAAAATAAAATTCTTTTTGTTGTTCCGCAATCAATGACGAATCAAATATTACATCTTTATCACGATGAAATCGGACATGTCGGTGTCGATAAGGTGATTGAACTTATTACGAGAACTTACTGGTTTCCAGATATGCGTAATCGCGTGAAAAAATATGTATCAAATTGTTTAAAATGTATTGTTTATTCGGCCACGACAGGTAAGAATGAAGGAGAATTGCATTCTATCGATAAAGGTGAATTGCCATTTTTACAAATTCACGTTGATCATTATGGTCCACTAGAAAAAACGCCAAGAGGTTATAAATACATATTCGAAATTATTGATGGCTTTTCTAAATTCATTAAACTATTTCCGTGCAAAACAACAAATACCCAGGAAGTAATTAAACACTTAGTGAGTTACTTCAATACCTTTAGTCAGCCTTTAAGGATAATTTCAGATCAGGGATCGTGTTTTACGTCCAATGCTTTTAAGGAATTTTTGGGATCTCGCGGAATTAAGGCCATAACAGTTGCTGCGGGTACCCCAAGAGCAAATGGGCAAATAGAAAGAAGTAACCGTGACATAACCCCCATGTTATCGAAAATATCGCCATCGCTAAATAAATGGGACACTGTTCTGCCGGAAGTAGAGTTTGCTTTAAATAACACTTATCATAAGTCGATAAAAACAACGCCGAGTAGACTGTTATTTGGAATCGACCAAAAAGGAAAGGTGAGCGATAGGTTAAGGCTTTACATTGAAAATATTAACGGGGAAGAGAGAAATTTAGATAAATCTAGGAAAGAGGCTGCTTTTAATATGATTGAAAATCAGGAGAAAAATAAAAGTTATTTTGATAGAAAACATAAAAAACCCAAAAAATACGCGGAGGGAAACTTTGTTATGATTTTAAACACTGATGTTACACCAGGTGTTAATAAAAAACTCATTCCGAAATATCGTGGCCCTTATGTTGTGAAAAAATGTTTGCCAAATGATCGATACTTAGTAAAAGACGTTGAGGGTTTTCAGATTACCCAACTACCATTCGAAGGCATATATGAATCAGGTCGGATGAAACCGTGGCAAGAGTCTTCGAATACTTCAAGTGAAGATTCTATCTCTTATTGACGCTATTTACATACTTTTGATAATTACACTAAATTTGACACTCTTTAATTATGACGTTTGACTCGGAATTGATGATTTATGTATTATGATGTAGGAAAATGTTTCTGAAATACTATTTTATGTGCACTTTTCTGTATTTTATGCCGATTTACGTTTAGGATTATGATTATGTTTATGCAAGCTAATTCTTATGGTTATTGTAGTGCAATGATTTTTTCGTGTGCATGATTGTGTTACGATAATTTTCAATATTGATTGATTGATTTATGTTTGTATTGTATTTACAAGTTATAGATTTTATGTAGTCATATTGTGCTTATTTGTGTTCCTGGTATTAGATTATTTCAGTTATTTAGCATTGAAGTATTTAAATGTGATGTTTAGATTTGATCGAGGTCGATCAAAGGTCAGGATGGCCGAGCTGTAAGCGCATCTGGCGAATTTTGTACCTAACGGGACTCGGGCTAGCTACCTGGCTGGTGGACGATGACCGCCCCATAACCTCGTTAGGGGTTGTCTGACATCCTGTTGCCAGTCGGAGGCGAAACCTGAGACGGAAAGGTTGCTGGTTTTGGAGCCATTATGTTTATGTGCATTTTACGCAATTATTACCAATATATATATTTTAAAATTAAGTGTCTTTGGTTTTCCCGCCTCCCTCTCACAACTTATACCAAGGCATATATGTTTCGAAAGTTTTATTCGTCCATTCGGCACTGCATATATTATGTCCTCGGAAAAAGATTTTGCTAATCTATTTCCATTGTCGCCGCCTTACGACGATGATTTGGTCCACTAAGTAAATTTAAATAAAAATCAATTAAGTTCTCTGGAATGTCACACTCTCCTTTGATTAAATCAACAGAATTGGCAAATTGTTTTTTCGACGACTGACATCGAAAGTAGATTTTTCTCACTGTCATTTGACAACAGAAAGTTGACATTTGCCGCTGAGCGTGAGTTTTCATCACTTTGCCGCTCGCCGAGCGTTTTGGGTTTCCGCGTGAACAAAATAGGTAGCCACGTCCGAATGTTTCCTTGACAATGCCCGTCATTTGTCGAAATAATCGCGTCACATGTCTAATAGACTGCACGAGTAATGTTAACTTGATTGTCAATTAATATTTGCAATAAAATGAAATATGATATTTTCCATTAATAATATGCTCAGTCGTCGAAAAAATAGTATATATATTTCGAGCTAAAAGTGCGCTTGCCGCTTTTGCATATTCATGCGCAAGCGGCAAGAATGCACTTTCAGCTCTTAACATACAATATACTATTGTTTGACATTTTGTATCTCTTGTCTTAAAATTAATGCTGCATGCAATAAAACGATTTGATGAAATTGTTGTTTTACGACAACGCCTTTGTACGGCTTTACAAGTTTTTTGCTATTGTGCGACACGAAGGTTTTTTTTTTGAAAATTTAGCTAGAAGCCGATTTACTAAATGATAAGGCTTCGTCTTATACGCATCTGTGTTTGAATTGTGTCCTTCCAAATAATCTATAAATATTGCATTCAGAAACGGCAGGAAAAACGAATAATTTTTGGCGATGATATTTTCTGACACAAATTTACATATTTCCTGATATGCTTGAGAATATGGCACTCTGTCCTTGGCTTCTCTTTACTTTTCTTCGATTTCACTGTATTTTCGTATTTTTTTCGGCATATCGCATGATAAAACATAAATTTTTTTGTCTAACGCCAAGTTATGCAATTTTTGAACGAACTGTATATATATCGTTCAAGTCCATTGCGATTTGCTGTATAGTTGACAATGCCTTTTCCTTCTCTAATAGATGTAATTGTTGCTCCCGGCCTTGATGGTTTTTTCTATGTTGATCACAAAATAAACAAATAGGATTACGTGATACCTCTTGAACAATGCCAGATACGCCAACATCGTCAACTACAGCCACATCGTCAGGATCAGTGGCATCCTCGCCCTCAGTGACATTGTCGCCTGCATCAACATTCTCGTTTTCAGCATCAACCTCGCCCTCTCCTTCAACTGCAGCCTCGCGTCTATTGCCATCCACGCCTTCAACAACACCCTCGTTTCCAGCGGCATGCTCGCCTTCCACAGCACTGTCGTGAATAAAAAATAATTTTATAATGAATCATGCATGCAGGATATAGAACAGTGTACAATTAAAAATACTAGAATGACGCGAACGCTACGCGGAAAATATAGGTAAATAGTTTTTGCACAGCACAATGGTGAATTACAAACTAAGCTAGACAAAATTTATATATTGGGATGAAGGCCCTATCTGAATTGTTATTTTAAATGTGATAATATTTAATTTAATTCACCTGTTAATCTGAATCCATCTGTTAATCAATTATCGCCTTTTAATGAATTACGGCTGTTTAAAATAACATGTAATAATGTAATTCATAAATAAATGGTTGTATCACTTTTTTAATACTTTATTTAACTGCAAAATTCAATGCACTAACTCGCAAAACATGATACTCGCTCAGGTTGGGTTCCGAATTTCATTATATTTTTAAATTTGATCCGAATTTAACTGTCTCGAAATTCAAAGTCGGTAGTTCAAATGTGCGTTAGGTAAGTCATTTAAATTTTTCCCGCTTGGCAACTAAACTAGTCTTTGTATTAAAATGACGTCACGACTGCTCGATTTTTCGATATTTAGAGCGTCGCTGGAACCCTGGGAACGCGCTAAACTTCTTCGCCAAGATTTGTTCACGCGTTATACTGCGTTTCCCGACTCTGACGCATAAATTGCAGGCACCCTATCTTATAAAACTTTGGGTCCCTCTGCAACGTAGATGCTCGTAGGTGATGCTGCACGGATTTCCTGCAGGAGGCGGTCCCCTCGCTGAAAATGTTTTGGCAGTCTTGTAGACACTGCCGACGTCTTGGAGTACAGGGCTCTGGCTCGGGATGCTTTCTTTTAGCGGGAACGAAGCTGGAAAATCCTAGTTGAAGCGGCTGCCGATGTCCTCGGAATGAAATCGTGGAATTTTCAATTTTATTTATTGTGTAAAGCTTCACAAACACTTTCATATAAACACTAGCACATGGACAATAAAATGCAATACTCTTTATTTGTTAATATGCAAGTTTATTATCATAAATTCGTAATTAAAAGTGGAGCAAAATCTTACAAACTTCAAGTTAAATTAAATTCAATTGTTCTCTTTTTTGTTTTAAACAACCTATCATCAGGTTGCTAAGTTACGGAAATAAGTTGTGATACAAAATGGTTATAAAAGGAATAAAGTTTGATACATTAAATTAAAATTAATATTTCTTAAATCTAAATTATTGCCTTTTCCCTTATAATTAAAATTTTCTCTTTGCGATTGCACACACAAACGTTATTTTAAAAGTCACTGCTCTGCTCTGTTTCACTTTGCTTTTAAATGCACTAATTACTGAGTTCCGCACTTTCATGTCTCTCGCCATAATCTGTTGCCAATATTTAACAATTGCTCTCTTGCAAATTCTTTCTATTCTGCTTCATATCGGTTTACCTTTCTGCTATGCTCACAATTTTTCACCATCTTATGCTTTGACTTAATAAACTTACGCTCTGTTAAAACTGCAGCCAACAAACCATTTGTGTTAAATAAATTTTATGCGGTTTGGCTTTGCATGTGCACAAACCTTTCATTTTAACTTATATTAATTCACAAGCCAATTTAAAACCCCATGAACAATTGAACATGCTTTGTCCTAGCGTGCCTTTCTTTACTAATTCCTGGTTCTCGCATCTCATTATCAATGCATTTACTATTTTACTTTTGTTTAACATGACAGTTATTTAAAATATCTCAACTCTGAATTGCATGACTCAAATCCTTCTTTTAATCAGCCCAATTCTGACATTTAACTCATTTGCAAAATTTAGTTCAACTACAGATTCTATCTAATTCCTATTCTATCTAAACTAATCTATACTAATGAGAGTGTCCCAACATTTGTTTGTAAACTAACTTAACCTATTCTAAACTACATTTTTTAAATATGGGTAAATCGCTGAAATGTGAAAACGTCCTCTGATTTTATTATCACTTATAATACCATGAGTAGTCAAAGTTATGTCGACTATTTTTGTGGTGGTGTCACGAATGTCCATTGCGCTTTGGTACGATTAGGACGAGTGCGATAGCACGAGTCCTAATCCAAAGCGCAATGGACATGAGTAGTGATACCACCGCAAAAATAATCTACTTAACTTTGACTAAGAATGGTATTCGAGGGACTATTTAATGAATCAAACTACTTTTTCAAATTAGTTTTCAGTAAATCTAGCAACAAACTACGCAATTTCTATAGTAACAAAACACTAATATTGACTTTCTCTAATAAAAATAGCATTTGTTAAAAATAGTCACTTGAATACCTTCTAGGAAGATATATCCACTGAAATTTTTTTGATTGGTCAAGAAACGTCAGAATTCTGGATTTTCATTGGTTACTTTTTGACAGATGACAGGTGAATTGAATAGTCATTTTTATTAATTAGCTCGTAAGTGTTTTCATTGCTTAATATCCGATGTATTTTATACGGTGCTTCATAAGCGTTTAGGAATTTGGCACAGATCTTCTCCCTTCGCTCAGCTACCCTTAGCTTCTTTATGATTACTAGATCTCCTATCCTGAATTTTGTGCGCTTCTTAATCTTTTTATTCTGCTTCTCCTAACGGTCTTGTATCTTCTTTACACTTTGCCTGATCTTCACTTATAGTTCGATAATTTCTGTTGCATCTTCTTTATTTCTCCACTGCCTTGCTGTTACTATCCCTTTGCATAGTGTTACTGGGCTTATCTCGGTAGTAATGTTTGGTACGTTATTGATAAAATCTTCCAACTTCGATAGGTATTGAACCCATCTGTTATGATGCTCATGGGTCATTATTTTTAAATACTTAGTTGTTTCTTTTATGTCCCGCTCTGCGACATTAGATTGCGGATGTCGTATGCTACAGAAATATGTTTTGATTCCGTTCTGTTTCAAGTTGTTGATCAATCTGGCATTCTTAAAATAGCTTGCGTTGTCGGCTAGTATCTTCTTCGAAGTCCGCACTTCTGGTTGTAATTTCTGGATAGACTATCACATGTTCTGTTGCTGTATTTCGCTGGATATAATTTAATGTATTTTGAGAACACGTTCTCAATAATTAGAATGTGTCAGTACCCATATTGTCCAGGTACTAAATTTCTCAAATAGTCAATTGCGACTAGTTCCAAAGGTTCGTTGACTCTTATACTTTTGTATAAGTTCTGATTGGTGTGATTCTTCTCTTTAGCAAATTGACAGACTTTGCAACAATTTGTGAAATTTTTAATAAATTTTGTATCGTTCCTTGTGTAGAAACATTCGCTAAACATTAACCATGACTTTCTTCCCCCACAATGTTCAAATGTGTGATGTATTTCTTTTACAACGTTGATTACATTTTCTCTGCATAATATTATTAATTCTTTACCACTCAATAATTTTACGAATAAACCTTTTACTATCTTGTAACCTTTATATTCCTGGTCTGAATTGTTCTGTACTAAATTTCTTATTTGTTGAAGTTCCAAATTTTCTTGTCTGCCTAATAATTCTTCTTTTGAAAACCTCTCTTGTTGATAAATTTTCTCTATCCTTATCAATAATTGTTTCTGTATTCTACTCTTTGCTGAGTCCTTCCTGCTTAAGAAATCGGCTCTACATTCATGTTCCCTGGTCTATGTCTTATCTCGAAATCGTACTGTTGTAAGTACAATGCCCATATGTACAATTTGTCATTATGAAACGTTTTGTTTTTGAGGAACGATATTGCAGAATTGTCTGTTTATATGTAGAACTTGTTGCCTGTTAAGTGGAACTTTAACTTGTTGACCGCATATATAATTGCCAGTATCTCCTTTTCAGCGACAGTGTATTTTGTTTCATAACCCTTTAGAGTCCGTGACATAAAGCAAATTGGAACTTCTACTCCTTCTTGAATCTGTATCAGCTTAGCAGCGACTGCCATGTCCGATGCATCAGTCTTTAAAATGAAGCTCCTCTTAAAGTTTGGGTATTTGAGTAGCAAACCTTCATGGAATTTCTGTTTTAAATTATTAAACGCTCTCTCTCTTTCATCATTACTGATCCACTTAGTATATTTTCTTAATAACTCGACCAATGGTAAAGAATTAATAGTATTATGCAAAGCAGATGCAATCAACGTTATAAAAGAAGTAGATCACACATTTGGACAGTGTGGGGAAAGAAAAACATGCTTTTTGTTTCGTGAATGTTTTTACACAAAGAACGATACAAAATTGATTAAACGTTTCACAAATTGTTACAAAGTCTGTCAATTTGCTAAAGAAAAGAATCACACTAACCAGAACTTGATCAAAAGTATAGGAGTCAACGAACCTTTGGAACTAGTTGCAATTGATTATGTAGGATATTTAGTACCGGAACAATATGGGCACAGACACATTTTAATCATGGTAGGGTGTTTTCGAAATACATCATATTATATCCAGCAAAATACAGCAACACAGAACATGTGATAAAGTCTATTGAGAAATTCCAACCAGAAGTGGGGACTCCGAAGAAGATACTAGCCGACAATGCAAGCTATTTCAAGAATGCCAGATTGTTTAACAACTTGCAACAAAAAGGAATATAAACATATTTCTGTAGCATACGACATCCGCAATCTAGCGTGGCACAGCGGTATATAAAGGAATCAATTAAGTACTTAAAGATAATGACCCATGAGCACTATAACAGATGGGTTCAATACGTATCGAAGGTAGAGGATTTTATCAATGACGTACCTAATATAACGACCGAGATGAGTCCAGTAACAATATGTAAAGGGATAGTACCGGCAAGACCTTGGACAAAGGAAGAAGAGGCAGCAGAAATTGTCGAACTATTGGAGAAGATTAGGCAACGGTTAAAGAAGATTCAAGACTGGTACGAGGAGAAGCAAAACAAAAAAATTAAGAAACGCACGAAATTCAGAATAGGAGATCTGTTCAGGACCGTTCCTACCGGTGGGGTGTTGCGTGTCCATCACGCAGGCGGCCGATTGCAAGGGGCGGCCGCTCGAAACCGATTTTATACAAATTTAAATTTAAAAAAATAAGTAATTTGAGAATAAAACATCTCTGAAAAATGCAAACCACGAACAAAAAACAAACACCACTTTATTGTTAGTCGAAATCCCAATTTTTGTTTTTTTTTGCGTTTATTACAGATATTTTAACACAAATTACGGTGCGCCTTATTGTTGCGTTTGTAACATCTGTTTCATATTGCTCTAAAAACTTAACTTTAACGTAATTGATACTTGATCCATCGTTTCTGCCGATTCCGTATGAGCGATTATAGTGGTTTTAAACAAAAATTTTTTGCTCGTTAGTAATCATCTTGTTTCACGAACTTATTGCAAGGCTTTAAATTCAAAACTGTCTTGTAGAAGTTAGCGTGACATTTGTACAGTTTTTTCTTCCATGGCAACTGCTATTTTCCATTCAATTTCGGTATCTTATATTTATTGTCATATTGTACATACATTGAAATCAGATTCGTTATTTAAATAAAAATGATTTGCTCTCCTGGTCTTCTTTTTCTTGCATACAGAAGCTGATGTCCCACATTATTGCAAAAATTGCATTTACGCTCACGATAATAACAATTAACTTAACTGGTATTTTTATAACCACAAACTTTACATTTTTTCTTCAGTGGGTCTCCACGTCCTTCTATCTTACTTGGGGAGTTGTATGTACCTCCAAGGTCCACACGTGGTTCCGTTTCGTGATGTTGACGAACGCAAGCGCCCAATATCCATCTGGTCCGATTTAAATAAAACCGAAGTCCCCTTATCGGAAAATTGGCGCGTCGCTTCGTTGCTAATAGCAATTTCAACTGCTTTTGAAAAAGTTAGCTTCCGAACATCCTCTTCAAATAACCGGTCCATGATAGGCTCTTTTTCTAACCCAACGATAAATATATCTCGCAACACAACTCCAGTTCTTTCTTGTAAAAATTTCGGAATGCAGCGAGATTAAGACGCGTGCGCTCCACTCTGAGATGCCTTCACCTGCGTTTTTCCTTGCCATAAAAACTTGGATCGTGCTAGACATTGGGAAGTATTGGGAACAAAATGAGCACAAAAATATCCAGTTAAATCCTTACAACCAACTATTTCAGCTTCTCAGCAACACATAGGTTGAAAATTAATTTTTATTATACCTGCATCAGAATCGCCGTTTAAAGCACGCCTGATCATGCGAAAACAGGCGATTAAAGCACGCCGAGCTTTAAAGGTTGTCAAGGAAACAAGGTATATAGGTAACATTATAACCTCATCGCTATCTTTATTTTGCTGACACAACTGAATGCAACAACGGACGTGGACGCCACAAAAACGTAAAAAATTCTCGTAACTATAGTAGCAATGTTATTTTGCCCTCTCAATTTATCACGACAAAAATTATTTCAAAGTTTTTAGTGGGTAATTTATTTCCAGTATTGCAGGTATAATAAAAAATAGCGTAAAGTATTCGTGGATAACTGGTCTTTAAAACACGTGCACTCGAGGGTGTTTTAAAGACCTTGTTATCCACTTATACTTTAATATACTATTTTCGACGACTGACATCGAAAGTAGACTTTTCTCACTGTCATTTGACAACAAAAAGTTGACATTTGCCGCTGAGCGAACGTTTTCATCACTTTGTCGCTCGCCGAGCGTTTTGGGTTTCCGCGTGAACAGAATAGGTTGCTTTGACAACCCCCGTCATTTGAGGAAATAATCGCGTCAGATGTCATAGACTGCGCGAGTAATGTTAACTTAATTGTCAATTAATTTTTGCAATAAAATGAAATATGATTATTTACTTTTAATAACATGCTCAGTTGTCGAAAAAATTGCATGTATCGAGCTAAAAGTGCGCTTGCAGCTTTAGCATGATTGCTGATTTCGGCTTCGCCTCAACCACCAATATTCATGCGCAAGCGGCAAGAATGCACTTTCAGCTCTTAACATACAATATACTATTTTCTACGATGGTGTCAAAATTACAACTTTTTGCACAGTTTCTAGTGTCAAAAGCAGCGTACATAGATCAAACAAGTAGAGACACTCATGCCAAATGTTGAAACATGTCTAGAGTGCCTGGGACAGTGGCTTAGGGGGTATTTCTAAACTTGACTATCAGATGGCAGCACAAAGGTCTACCAATCAAGGCCAACTAAACCTATAGGGACAAAAACCCTATCAGGCCGTCTTATTCATCTTCTCACTCTCTCTAACTTTCAGAACAGTCATACGATTAGTAGCGGCATCTGTATGCACATTTTTTTTTCCTATCCGGAAATTTGTTCGCCAACATTTGTTCCCCGGAAATTTGTTTGCCGACATTTGTTCGCCGGGGAACTTATTCGCCCGGAAAGTTGTTCGCCAGGAAATTTTTTCGCCCTGCATTTCTACGCCGGAATTTTGTTCGCCGATATATTTTAGCATGCAAGTTAGCAGTTACCTACTTAGGTAAAACGGACAAAAGTAAAAAACAACATATCGAGTTATGTGCAAGCAGTTATTGGCTTTCTAGCGGCCACAGTTTTGTTATCCGCTTACTGTCGTCGGTTCTAAAACGCCCTCACTTTCTGTATCTCTGTTTATATCCTTTGGCGCCCTAAATTTATCCGTTGTTACAAATATCGATCCGTCTAGGACTGGCTTGTGCTCTGTATTGTTTATACCATTTATTTTTAATTTTTTTAGAGATAAAGTTTCAAGTAAATGGACTCAAATTGATTTTGTTGTCATAATAATTATATGTATAATCTAGTTTATGTTTTTTATTTATCGTGAATTATGCAGACATTGGTTCCATTAGTTTTACATGTATTATGTTTATGTTTTTTAAATAAATTATACATAAATTGACTACATTTGTTGTCTTTTTTACTTTTGTCCGTTCTACCTAACTGCTAACTTGCATGCTAAAACATATCGGCGAACAAAATTCCGGCGTAGAAATGCAGGGCGAAAAAATTTCCTGGCGAACAACTTTCCGGGCGAATAAATTCCCCGTGGAACAAATGTCGGCGAACAGATTTCCGGGGAACAAATGTTGGTGAACAAATTTCCTAGATCCTTTTTTTTTGGCGTGTAACTGACGTATTTCAAATTCGTTGAAGGTCATTCACTTTAAATTTTATTTGTCAATGTCAACATTAATACTAAAATCATACTTTGTAGCTGTATAGATTACCACTAAAAAATTGCTAGTGTCAAAGATATGCGAAATATATATTAGGTTATTGTTCTAGCGATTTTTTTCATATTATTGCAGAACACGTTTTGACATAGATTTGGTGTTTTGGAATAGTTAAATCTTCGGCTATATTTTACAATAGCAGCTCTGGTGGGACTGAAAACCAACATTTCATTTTTAATTGAAATTTATTCTGTATCCTACTTCTCTTGCTCCACATCCGCCTATGTTAACAAAGATCAAACCCACGATATTTTATAATGTAACTTTTACAACTATAACATCTTTAATTTTTATTATAGAAGCGTTCGTTAATAATTCACTCATGTCACTAACACTTGTAACGGAAAACAAATGTAAAAATAAAACTACGGACATGGATGGTAGTTCAGCTGCATTCATTAGGAGAGTAAAGAATTTCATACTACTAGTCATGAGCCGAGGGTATAGGTAGCTCACTTACATGACTTACATAGAAAACCAAACTGCATAAACTTGATAATATTTATTACTAAATACCACCTGTACTAGAATATGTCCAATTATATAAAAATAGCAGATCTGCAACGTTTGCGCGCCATTTCTAATTGTTTATTTTCAATATTCTCACTTAACCACTGTCATTCTACAGTGTTGGAATATGTCAAAATTATTCTTGACATTTCTGACGTTTTGAAAGTTAATAATTCCAAAACTAGATTACGCTACTAGTCGTATTTTAACGTAGACAGAGAAAATACCGAATGCTATCGCCTCATAGGGACTTTGTCCCTATAGATTTAGTTGGCCTTGCTACCAATCAAGGTCCGTAAATCATGTTTGCTTTTTCCACATCAGGTCATCTTATATAATTTGACAATGCACAATTATGGCGGATAGAGGCGGTAAATTTAAAATGTGGATTAAATCGTCTACTTAAAATGAGAAAAAAAAATTGAATTATTATTATAATTTGAGTACACGGAAAACTGTTCAATTTGATTTTTTTAACAGTTCTACGTCCCATTTCTGTACTTCGAAATCTTTTTGAACTACAGCCAAAAAATTAGCAGCAGTCATATATAAACTTACACACATAAACGGGAATATTTAGTCGATTTCCAATTATATCGCACCCACAAAAACTTTTCCACACTATGCGTCGATTTTTCTAGGTAGGGAGAATGAATACTCTAATTGCCTTACGAAAAACTATTTGAGCAAGTTTTGCTGCCCATCCAGGCTCGTAGAAGTCATTAAATATAATCCGTTACTGACACATTATTTTCTACTTAATATGTGTCAGGTTAATGCGTCACTATGATCTAAATTCTGCTAAAAAATACCCACATTTTAAATTTACTGCCAACTTTGACCATTTGACCAAAGCAGTCGGTGTCTAAGGTACCTGGTACTCTGCATGCCTAGACCTTGTCCATTAATAAACAAACAACAAACAAACAAACTGTCCGTCATATTTGTGCATTGTCAAATTACATGAGATGACCTTATATGGACAAAGCAAACATGATTGAAGGACCTTGCTACCAATCAGAGCCAGTTACTGGATCTGCTACCAATCATATGTGATAAAGTAGTGGCGTCATCTGTTAGTACTATCAGAAAGTACCCTACAGGAATCGTTCAAGGTCATCCAAATCGGTATTTTGACATCAAAGGAACCGACAGTGAGTGTCTCTGCTTGTTTGATTTATGTACGCTGGTCAAAAGTTACTTTTGTAGCACTCTTAATATTAGCGCCCGCATTACGTCTTTTTTGTATGTTGCCATTGGTAGTGCGTTTTAATACTATATTAAAACACGCTCTGTCGTAAATTTGAACGTCAACATAACCTAGAATATCTAACACAATGTGACGGAAAAAGTGTCACCGAACTAAGTTTTTATATTTCTGTTACGGTCGTAGAAGAAATACCATGTGATACACGTGTATAAGTGGCATTAAAGCACTAGCTTTGCGTAGTTCTTTTAAACTCATCGTACGTGCTTTAAAGGCATAGTATCATAATATACTATTATAGTTTTGATTTTCATTTGTTTTTTACATGAACTAAAAATTATCAAATGTAATACCACAAAAGGTGAAAATTTTTTGAGAATTTTTTCCGTTGACATGCAAATTATTGCGTTTAAATTTCTCGAAACCAAAACTGCGTTAAAAATTCCGCGAGACCGTAGGTCGAGTGGAATTTGAGCAGTTTTTGTTGAGAGAAATTTGCAATAATTTGCAGGTTTACGAAAAAAATTCTCTTAAAAAGTTTTGCCTTGAGTGGTATTTGGAAAGATTATTCAACAATATGGTTAGATTATCTTTATCGTGACGCAGCACACATTTTTAACGTTTTCCACTATTAATTCAATACTGGAGGTTCCAACACGATTATTATGAGTTTTTAGAACGACGCTGATTTGCAAACTTCACTTTGACGTTTTGGTGAAATGTCAGTCAAAGGCTACTCACGAAATTGAAATCATTGAAACCAATCGAGATCGCGTGAAAACACTGTGACATTAAGGGCCGGTTGCAGAAAGCAATGTCAAGTCTGGTGTTAGCTAACGCGACGTCAAAGTGAACAAAAACGAATCAAATCTCAAATGCTTATGGTAACTAATACATTAGTAAACAAAATTTGATGCGATTTTGTTCACTTTGACGCGATGTTAGCTAACACCAGACTTAGGGCCGGTTGCAGAAAGCAATGTTAAGTCTGGTGTTAGCTAACATCGCGTCAAAGTGAACAAAAACGAATCAAATCTCAAATGCTTATGGTAACTAATGCATTAGTAAACAAAATTTGATGCGATTTTGTTCACTTTGACGCGATGTTAGCTAACACCAGACTTAACATTGCTTTCTGCAACCGGCCCTTAACATTGCTTTCTGCAACCGGCCCTAGGTGTTTTCAATGACAGTCAATTTTGATTGGCCGTTTCTGACAAATCGAACAATTTTCATTGGCTCGTTCATTATAGTGTTGAATAATCATTTATATTTGAACTTTCCTCGTATTACCATTTTCAACATCCTACCTTTGCGCAACCAGATTATCTGCGGTGGCTGATTTGAAGACAAAATAGGGATCCAAGCTAAATATAGAAAAAGAAAAGAATGTCAATTTCTAATATTAAACCTTTCGACGTCCTTTGCTCTGCAAGATAGGCCCAAGGGAGTCACTAATTATTATTAAACTTGTTTTTAATTTCATATTGATAAGTTAATAATTAAATACATTGTGCAGTACAATCCTATTTATAATTGTGTTATATCAGTGTAAACGTGTATTTTATTTTTTATTATGTCCGAATGTAGTTTACTTTGCTTTTCTTTCAGTAAATTAAATAACGTTTTTAATAATATTTACAAAAAAAAATTTGGATATGCTCGAGCTCCCCATTTAGTGTTCTCACGCCCATCTAGGGGGGTGCGCCCCACAGATTGAAAAGTCCTGTCTTATAATGAATTGTTCTACGTTCTAATATACATTTTTTTTTCTAGCTATTGGCACTCTCCAAGTTTTCTGCTGTGAAAACGTAGCATTACACATAGGAGAAGGCCCATGGAATTCTTACAAACCAGTCAGAACAAGTCAGAAAACAGCAGAATTTAACCCTTCCTTATAGTGCACCGTTTTCTTGAATTTAAAGAGTAGTTTACCTTCGAAACATATGCTGAAGATTATAAGTGTTTGCCATTCCCCAGAACCCAGAGGAATATTTGAGATCTATAGAGTGGCCAAATGGCAAGTACGGAAACTGTTTCGTACTTTAGGTGCACATGTTCTAACTATAGCATTGCTGAAATGGAAATTGCATGAGACTCGGGATCAATAAGAGATTGCAAGATAGACCACTGATGCGATGGGTCGGTGACATCATCTGCTTGTCGAGACTGAATGAGAACTGCGCACCAGAGATGTAATTACATCCTGCAGTGGACAAATACGGGCTGATATGATGATAATGGACATGCCCATCCACACCTGAAATGATCTGTGTCTTATCCAGGTAATGCAGTTTTATCTGTTTTCACCTCTCATATTTTGCGTGCGGTGATCTCATTTAGTTTCTTTAATATGTTAGGTTGCATGTGTTGGAACATGTCAAAATTATTCTTGACATTTCTGACGTTTTGAAAGTTAATAATTCCAAAACTAGATTACGCTACTAGTCGTATTTTGACGTAGACAGAGAAAATACCGAATGCTATCGCCTCATAGGGAATTTGTCCCTATAGATTTAGCTGGCCTTGCTACCAATCAAGGTCCGTAAATCATGTTTGCTTTGTCCACATCAGGTCATCTAATATAATTTGACAATGCACAGATATGGCGGATAGAGACGGTAAATTTAAAATGTGGATTAAATCATCTACTTAAAATGAAAAAAAAAGGAATCCTTTAATAGACTTGTCTGTCCGGGACGCTGTTTCAGCAGCCAAACCGTAAGAGATAGAGAAAAAAGTTATTAAATGAGACATTTTGTCTCAGTAGTTGCTAGTTATTATTATAATTTGAGTACACGGCAAACTGTTCAATTTGATTTTTTCAACAGTTCTACGTCCCATTTCTATACTTTGAAATCTTTTTGAACTACAGCTAAAACATTAGCAGCAGTCATATACAGGGTGAGTTTTTTTTCATTATCACTATAGGGATCTCGGAAACCGTGAAAGATAGAAGGTTGGTTAAATGGAGAAAGAATTGCAGTTTTATGAGCTTATTCGAGATGAGCTTTTGTTTCTTTGAAAAAATCCAAGGCCTACTAGATACAAGCAAAATATTAAAATTACTTAATTTCTTAAAGTCGGTCTAGCGCCGTTATTATTGAAAATAGAAAAAAAATCATAAGAATAAAAGTTTTAGCTATTTTTACGGTATTTATCTTACAGTTATTAGTTTTCTTCTAGCTTTCGTAGTTTTTGAGTTATAACATTAAGTTACATTTTTTTAAATAGCAATCATAGTTGGCTTAGACATTTCTAAAAAGAGCATATCTCGTTTGCTAAATAGAGAAAGGATTTCAGTTTTATGAGCTTATTCAAAGTGCGCTTTTGTTTCTTTGAAAAAATCCAAGGCCTACTAGATACAAGCAAAATATTAAAATTACTTAATTTCTTAAAGTCGGTCTAGCGCCGTTATTATTGAAAATAGAAAATATAATAAGAATAAAAGTTTTAGCTATTTTTAGGGTGTTTATCTTACACTTATTAATTTCTTTCTAGCTTTCATAGTTTTTGTTTTCGTCATTTTCTTATTACTAAAATTATTATAAAAGAATTATTTGTCAAAATAGGTATAACAAACCTTATGTCATTTTAAGCGGAAGAGTGAGTTCTTTTTAGAAATGTCTAAGCCAACTATGATTGCTATTTAAAAAAATGTAACTTAATGTTATAACTCAAAAACTATGAAAGCTAGAAGAAAACTAATAAGTGTAAGATAAATACCGTAAAAATAGCTAAAACTTTTATTCTTATGATTTTTTTTTCTATTTTCAATAATAACGGCGCTAGACCGACTTTAAGAAATTAAGTAATTTTAATATTTTGCTTGTATCTAGTAGGCCTTGCATTTTTTCAAAGAAACAAAAGCACATCTCGAATAAGCTCATAAAACTGCAATTCTTTCTCCATTTAACCAATCTTCTATCTTTCACGGTTTCCGAGATCCCTATAGTGATAATAAAAAAAAAACTCACCCTGTATAAACTTACACACATAAACGGGAATATTTAGTCGATTTCCAATTATCGCACCCACAAAAACTTTTCCACACTATGCGTCGATTTTTCTAGGTAGGGAGAATGAATACTCTAATTGTCTTACGAAAAACTATTTGAGCAAGTTTTACTGCACTTCCAGGCACGTAGAAGTTATTAAATATAATCCGTTACTGACACATTATTTTCTACTTAATATGTGTCAGGTTAATGCGTCACTATGATCTAAATTCTGCTAAAGATACCCACATTTTAAATTTACTGCCAACTTTGACCATATGACCAAAGCAGTCGGTGTCTAAGGTACCTGGTACTCTGCATGCCTAGACCTTGTCCATTAATAAACAAACAACGAACAAACAAACTGTCCGTCATATTTGTGCATTGTCAAATTACATGAGATGACCTTATATGGACAAAGCAAACATGATTGACGGACCTTGCTACCAATCAGAGCCAGTTACTGGATCTGCTACCAATCATATGTGATAAAGTAGTGGCGTCATCTGTTAGTACTATCAGAAAGTACCCCCCAGGAATCGTTCAAGGTCATCCAAATCGGTATTTTGACATCAAAGGAACCGACAGTGAGTGTCTCTGCTTGTTTGATTTATGTACGCTGGTCAAAAGTTACTTTTGTAGCACTCTTAATATTAGAGCCCGCATTACGTCTTTTTTGTATGTTGCCATTGGTAGTGCGTTTTAATACTATATTAAAACACGCTCTGTCGTAAATTTGAACGTCAACATAACCTAGAATATCTAACACAATGTGACGGAAAAAGTGTCACCGAACTAAGTTTTTACTTCCTTTTACTATAAAGGAAGTATTGGATTCACCCCAAAAATTCGAAATTGAGTTTTCAACAGATCTTCACGTTTTAGAGTCACCTGAACCCAAAAAACATATTTTTTTTCATTGGTCTGTGTGTCTGTCTGTGTGTCTGTGTGTCTGTCTGTCTGTCTGTCTGTCTGTGAACAGAATATCTCAAAAACTAAAAGAGGTGTGACGTTGAAACTTCATATATAAGTTTTGTGTACTATGTAGATGTGACAGCAAGCTTTTCAAAAAAATTGCATAACCGGAAGTTGGTGTTTACTCTTGTGATTTTTCAGTTTTTTTCGATTTTTTCAAAAACGGCTCTAACGATTTTTTTTAAACTTCACATTTTTATTACACTTTGAATGTGTATTGATGTGAGATAGGTGATTTTCCATTTGAATACTTCTAAAATGGGTTTCTTTTGTTTTTTTCTATTTTTTTGTTAACTCCCGTTTTAAATAGAACACCCGGTATATTATTACATTTTTAAATTCAGCTTAAAATTATAGAGAAAATTTGTCTCTTCCACTAACGCTCTATTTTGTACCGTTTTGGCAGAATTTGTAATTTTCGAAAATTTTTGACAAATGCTTACAAATTTAAAATCAAATTTTTGGCTAATTATAAGGTCACTGTAAAAGGAAGTTGTGTGCGTGTATCACACCAGATTTTTATATTTCTGTTACGATCGTAGAAGAAATAGCATGTGATACACGTGTATAAGTGGCATTAAAATACTAGCTTCGCGTAGTTCTTTTAAACTCATCGTACGTGCTTTAAAGGCATAGTATCATAATATACTATTACTTACTTACTTAATCCTTCCTCTTCTACCGCATTAGCAGTGTCGAGGTGAGTCGTCGTTTTAGGGTCGGTTAACATAGCACCACCAACTATTCCAAATGATCTCCAAATCAAGCGCTTGATTCTTTATATCTAGCGCAACCTAGCGCCACAAATTATTACGCTAGCGCCATTACAGTTTCGGAGATTTTTACTGGTCTTTTCGGGGGGTGCTAAGTTAACGCTAGCACCACCAATTAACGATAAGCTTCTGAAAACCTAGCGCTAGATTCTCTACACCTAGCGCCACCTGGCGCCACAAATTTTACACCTAGCGCTTTTCCCATTTGAATTATACGGCATAAAATTGATCGTTAACATAGCACCACCAACTATTCCAATAGATCTCCAAATCAAGCGCTTGATTCTTTATATCTAGCGCAACCTAGCGCCACAAATTATTACGCTACCGCCATTGCGGTTTCGGATATTTTTACTGGTCTTTTCGGGGGTGCTAAGTTAACGCTAGCACCACCAATTAACGATAAGCTTCTGAAAACCTAGCGCTAGATTCTCTACACCTAGCGCCACCTGGCGCCACAAATTTTACACCTAGCGCTTTTCCCATTTGAATTGTACGGCATAAAATTGATCGTTAACATAGCACCACCAACTATTCCAAATGATCTCCAAAGCAAGCGCTTGATTCTTTATATCTAGCGCAACCTAGCGCCACAAATTATTACGCTACCGCCATTGCGGTTTCGGATATTTTTACTGGTCTTTTCGGGGGGTGCTAAGTTAACGCTAGCACCACCAATTAACGATAGGTTTCTGAAAACCTAGCGCTAGATTCTCTACACCTAGCGCCACCTGGCGCCACAAATTTTACACCTAGCGCTTTTCCTATTTGAATTGTACGGCATAAAATTGATCGTTAACATAGCACCACCAACTATTCCAAATGATCTCCAAAGCAAGCGCTTGATTCTTTATATCTAGCGCAACCTAGCGCCACAAATTATTACGCTACCGCCATTGCGGTTTCGGATATTTTTACTGGTCTTTTCGGGGGGTGCTAAGTTAACGCTAGCACCACCAATTAACGATAGGCTTCTGAAAACCTAGCGCTAGATTCCCTACACCTTGCGCCACCTGGCGCCACAAATTTTACACCTAGCGCTTTTCCCATTTGAATTGTACGGCATAAAATTGATCGTTAACATAGCACCACCAACTATTCCAAATGATCTCCAATGCAAGCGCTTGATTCTTTATATCTAGCGCAACCTAGCGCCACAAATTATTACGCTACCGCCATTGCGGTTTGGGATATTTTTACTGGTCTTTTCCGGGGGTGCTAAGTTAACGCTAGCACCACCAATTAACGATAGGCTTCTGAAAACCTAGCGCTAGATTCTCTACATCTAGCGTAATCTGGCGCCACAAATTATTACGCTAGCGCCATTGCAGTTTCGGATATTTTTACTGGTCTTTTCGGGGGGTGTAAGTTAACGGTAGCACCACCAATTAACGATAGGCTTCTGAAAACCTAGCGCTAGATTCTCTACACCTTGCGCCACCTGGCGCCACAAATTTTACACCTAGCGCTTTTCCCATTTGAATTGTACTTCATAAAATTGATCGTTATCATAGCACCACCAACTATTCCAAATGATCTCCAAAGCAAGCGCTTGATTCTTTATATCTAGCGCAACCTAGCGCCACAAATTATTACGCTACCGCCATTGCGGTTTTGGATATTTTTACTGGTCTTTTCGGGGGGTGCTAAGTTAACGCTAGCACCACCAATTAACGATAGGCTTCTGAAAACCTAGCGCTAGATTCTCTACACCTAGCGCCACCTGGCGCCACAAATTTTACACCTAGCGCTTTTTCCATTCGAATTGTACGGCATAAAATTGATCGTTAACATAGCACCACCAACTATTCCAAATGATCTCCAAAGCAAGCGCTTGATTCTTTATATCTAGCGCAACCTAGCGCCACAAATTATTACGCTACCGCCATTGCGGTTTCGGATATTTTTACTGGTCTTTTCGGGGGGTGCTAAGTTAACGCTAGCACCACCAATTAACGATAGGCTTCTGAAAACCTAGCGCTAGATTCTCTACACCTAGCGCCACCTGGCGCCACAAATTTTACACCTAGCGCTTTTCCCATTTGAATTGTACGGCATAAAATTGATCGTTAACATAGCACCACCAACTATTCCAAATGATCTCCAAAGCAAGCGCTTGATTCTTTATATCTAGCGCAACCTAGCGCCACAAATTATTACGCTACCGCCATTGCGGTTTCGGATATTTTTACTGGTCTTTTCGGGGGGTGCTAAGTTAACGCTAGCACCACCAATTAACGATAGGCTTCTGGAAACCTAGCGCTAGATTCTCTACACCTAGCGCCACCTGGCGCCACAAATTTTACACCTAGCGCTTTTCCCATTTGAATTGTACGGCATAAAATTGATCGTTAACATAGCACCACCAACTATTCCAAATGATCTCCAAAGCAAGCGCTTGATTCTTTATATCTAGCGCAACCTAGCGCCACAAATTATTACGCTACCGCCATTGCGGTTTTGGATATTTTTACTGGTCTTTTCGGGGGGGTGCTAAGTTAACGCTAGCACCACCAATTAACGATAGGCTTCTGAAAATCTAGCGCTAGATTCTCTACATCTAGCGCAATCTGGCGCCACAAATTATTACGCTAGCGCCATTGCAGTTTCGGATATTTTTACTGGTCTTTTCGGGGGGTGTAAGTTAACGGTAGCACCACCAATTAACGATAGGCTTCTGAAAACCTAGCGTTAGATTCTCTACATCTAGCGCAATCTGGCGCCACAAATTATTACGCTAGCGCCATTGCAGTTTCGGATATTTTTACTGGTCTTTTCAGGGGGTGCTAAGCTAACGATAGGCTTCTGAAAACCTATCGCTAGATTATCTACACCTAGCACAATCTGGCGCCACAAATTATTACGCTAGCGCCATTGCAGTTTCAGATATTTTTACTGGTCTTTTCGGCGGGTGCTAAGTTAACGCTAGCACCACCAATTAACGATAGGCTTCTGAAAACCTAGCGCTAGATTCTCTACACCTAGCGCAATCTAGCGCCACTAATTTTACACCTAGCACTTTTCCCATTTGAATTGTACGGCATAAAATTGATCGTTAACATAGCACCACCAACTATAAATAACTTTTTAATCAAACAATCGCAAAACTTTTCTGTAATGACGACAGTTTGCCGCAATATATTGTTTTAAAATATTTGGTTGGAAAGCAGATTTGAACCTACTACACGGTCTATATAAATGAATATAAATAAAATATAACTTACGTGTGCATGTACCTACTATATTACAATTCTATAAAAACTTTCAGGCAATTTATTAAAAAAGAGGCTGCAGTCACTGCACTATAACCGACAGTCACAGCACTATAACCCGCACAGCTGATTCAGAGTTATACCGGGTGGCCATAAATATCTGATATCACATTACCTTTGGAATCAACACCGCTTTATTAAAGTGATGAATCCAACTAAACTAAATGTCATTAATGTCATCACAACTAAAATTCCTATCTGTCAAAAATTATTACAGATTGCAATAAGTAATGAAGTTAGAACAGGAGATTTTTATAATCGAGTCATAGGCTAAACTGCAGAATCTGGGGCACATTCTCCTTCTCTTATTTGTATTTTACTACATTTTGTACCAATACTTATTATAATTGAAATATGTATAATGCAACCAACATTTATAAGTAGCTAAATCCATGGCTACCGGGATCTCAGATGTTTATGGCCACCCGGTACTTTATTCAGCTAATCGAGTCAGTAAAGTCTGCAGCCCGAGTTACAAATATCAGCACTAAGTTCATTACTAATAGATACGATTTTATTAAAGTTTACATCACAGGATGCAAGTATAATATACAGGGTTAGTCATGAGTGGGTTACTTCTGACCAAAAGTTGAAGACAACCCATCATACAAAAAACGCCTATCACTTGATACAATATTTAATATGATTAATAAATTGAATCAAAGTCCCCAACTTTCTGTTTACATGTCATTGGTGTAAGTCTATGTCAAATTCGAGGTTAGCAGATTAGGTTTTGTGTCAGTTTGTGTCAAAACTTATTTCTTATTTCTTATTTTTCATATTAAAAACATGAATGATTGATTATGGCATTCATAAAAGCAGCGAAAAGGCTATGTCTCTTTAATCCAAATTCTCTGTCAAGTTTAGTGGTAATCTAGTTACGGCTGATAATTGTAAGTTCGGTGAATGAAGTGTAGAGTTGCAACTACAGTCACAGTAAATATGAAAATCTACTATTGCATTTATGACACCAGACGGAGAAAGGTTGGAACAGCGAAGATCATAGCGTCAGGTTTTCAAAAGTCTGTATTTAGTTGATGATGCACACGTTCAAGGGTTGTATTTACCATGCCAATATTACGAGAGAAAACCATGTTAATCAGAGGACAAGGTGTTGATTATCGCGTAATCAGGCACCGATTGGCAAAAAAATTGATATTATGGTCATTCTATTGGTTGGTGACGTTATGAGTAGAATGGTTTCAGGAATTTCATCCCGTGCTATTTTTTTGGGTCTGAAGAGTCTGGCGCTATGTTTTAAAAAGCCTGACATTGGTTGGTGGTGTAAACACTAACTCAATAGCCCCCGAAAAAAACAGTAAAACATCCGAAACTGTAATAGCGCTAGGGTAATAACTTGTGACGCTAGATAGGGCTGGATATAAAGAATCTAGCGCTAGGTTTTCAGAAGGCTATCGTTAATTGGTGGTGCTAGCACTAACTTAGCACCCCCGAAAAAACGAGTAAAAATATCCGAAACTGCAATGGCGGTAGCGTAATAATTTGTGGCTCCAGATTGCGCTAGGTGTAAAGAATCTAGCGCTAGGTTTTCAGAAGCCTATCGTTAAGTGGTGGTGCTAGCGGTAACTTAGCACCCCCCGAAAGGACCAGTAAAAATATCCGAAACTGCAATGGCGCTAGCATAATAATTTGTGGCGCCAGATTGCGCTAGATGTAAAGAATCTAGCGCTAGGTTTTCAGAAGCCTATCGTTAAGTGGTGGTGCTAGCGGTAACTTAGCACCCCCCGAAAGGACCAGTAAAAATATCTGAAACTGCAATGGCGCTAGCGTAATAATTTGTGGCGCCAGATTGCGCTAGGTGTAGAGACTCTAGCGCTAGGTTTTCAAAAGCCTATCGTTAATTGGTGGTGCTAGCGTTAACTTAGCACCCCCCGAAAAGACCAGTAAAAATATCCGAAACCGCAATGGCGGTAGCGTAATAATTTGTGGCGCTAGGTTGCGCTAGATATAAAGAATCAAGCGCTTGATTTGGAGATCATTTGGAATAGTTGGTGGTGCTATATTAACGATCAATTTTATGCCGTACAATTCAAATGGGAAAAGCGCTAGGTGTAAAATTTGTGGCGCCAGGTGGCGCTAGGTGTAGAGAATCTAGCGCTAGATTTTCAGAAGCCTATCGTTAATTGGTGGTGCTAGCGTTAACTTAGCACCCCCCGAAAAGACCAGTAAAAATATCCGAAACTGTAATAGCGCTAGCGTAATAATTTGTGGCGCTAGGTTGCGCTAGATATAAAGAATCAAGCGCTTGTTTTGGAAATCATTTGGAATAATTGGTGGTGCTATGTTAACGATCAATTTTATGCCGTACAATTCAAATGAGAAAGGCGCTAGGAGTAAAATTAGTGGCGCTAAATTGCGCTAGGTGTAGAGAATCTAGCGCTAGGTTTTCGGAAGCCTATCGTTAATTGGTAGTGCTAGCGTTAACTTAGCACCCCCCGAAAAGACCAGTAAAAATATCTGAAACTGCAATGGCGCTAGCGTAATAATTTGTGGCGCCAGATTGCGCTAGGTGTAGAGAATCTAGCGCTAGGTTTTCAGAAGCGTATCGTTAATTGGTGGTGCTAGCGTTAACTTAGCACCCCCCGAAAAGACCAGTAAAAATATCCGAAACCGCAATGGCGGTAGCGTAATAATTTGTGGCGCTAGGTTGCGCTAGATATAAAGAATCAAGCGCTTGATTTGGAGATCATTTGGAATAGTTGGTGGTGCTATGTTAACGATCAATTTTATGCCGTACAATTCAAATGGGAAAAGCGCTAGGTGTAAAATTTGTGGCGCCAGGTGGCGCTAGGTGTAGAGAATCTAGCGCTAGGTTTTCAGAAGCCTATCGTTAATTGGTGGTGCTAGCG
The DNA here is from genome assembly GCA_940337035.1 of Agriotes lineatus. Lineage (NCBI taxonomy): Eukaryota > Metazoa > Arthropoda > Insecta > Coleoptera > Elateridae > Agriotes > Agriotes lineatus. The sequence goes on along the minus strand of CALNHX010003588.1, from coordinate 50,908 downwards.
TTAACTTAGCACCCCCCGAAAAGACCAGTAAAAATATCCGAAACTGTAATGGCGCTAGCGTAATAATTTGTGGCGCTAGGTTGCGCTAGATATAAAGAATCAAGCGCTTGATTTGGAGATCATTTGGAATAGTTGGTGGTGCTATGTTAACCGACCCGTCGTTTTAGGGTCAGGCTATAAATTTCTTCCAGGTATTTCTGTGTTGTGCTAGTTGCTTTGCTTCCTCCCAAGTTTGTCCCTTTTTGTTAATACAGTCCACTACACAGTTCACCCACGTTCTCCTTGGACGGCCGCGCATTCTTTTCCCCGGTACACTAGCTTCACACGCAATTTTTGGCAGTCTGTTTTCCTTCATACGCCACAAATGACCCAACCATCGCAGTTGTTGTTTCTAATCTAATAACTTTTGTTGCACTAAAGAAAGTTTTAAAAGCACGCTAGAGATTGGAAATTTTTGGATAGCCTTCAGGCCACTTTCCTACATATTGGATACAGCCAATACTGCTGAATTGAATAGTGTCTTCTTTTTTACTTTCTTTTACAATAAAGGAAGTATTGGATTCACCCCAAAAATTCGAAATTGAGTTTTCAACAGATCTTCACGTTTCAGAGTCTCCTGAACCCAAAAAACATATATATTTTTATTGGTCTGTCTGTGTGTGTGTGTGTGTCTGTGTGAGGGTCTGTCTGTGTGTGTGTGTGTGTCTGTGTGAGTGTCTGTCTGTGAACAGAATATCTCAAAAACGAAAAGAGGTATGGGGTTGAAACTTTATATATAAGTTTTGTGTACTATGTAGATGCGACAGCAAGCTTTTGAAGAAAATCGCATAACTGGAAGTAGGTGTTTACTCTTGTGATTTTTCAGTTTTTTTTTCGATTTTTTCAAAAACGGTTCTAACGATTTTTCTCAAACTTCTCATTTGTATTACATTTTTAATGTGTATTGATGTGAGATAGGTGATTTTCCAGTTGAACACTTTTAAATGGGTTTCTTTTGTTTTTTAAAAATTTTTTTATTAACTTCTATTTTAAATAGAAGACCCGGTATATTATTACATTTTTGAATTCAGCTTAAAATTATAGAGAAAATTTGTCTCTTCACCTAACGCTCTATTTTGCACCGTTTTTGTACAATTTGTAATTTTTGAAAATTTTTGACCAATGCTTAAAAATTTAAAATCAAATTTTTGACTAATTATAAGATCACTGTAAAAGGAAGTTGTGTGCGTGTATCACACCAGATTTTTCTGTTCAGTATTAAATGATAATAATTATTGTTACAATGCTGTAAATTGAATTAGTGGAAATGTCACTGGGACAGTTTCCAAAAACTAAATTCCTGGAATTTGCTGATATCTTCTTCTTCTTCTTCTTCTTGGCTGTTTTAGCTCTGGTTTCGGCGGCATAAGTTAAGATGGGTCTGACGCAGGTTTTATAGATCTGTACTTTACTTTCAACCGACATGTGCTTATTTGTCCATATCACGTCTCGTAGGTAGCCTGATATCGCAGCCGCTTTCATTGCTTGATTGAGAACTTTTTCGTTTAGGTTTCTCATGCTAGATGTGTGTACACCTAGGTAGTTAAAGTTCATAACTTGTTCAATCATATTATTATCAACGGCCAAGTTACATCGAAGAGGTTCTTTCGAGATAGTCAATGATTTTGTTTTTTCTGTTGATACTCTCATGTTAAATTCTTCCGCTGCTGTTTTGAACCTAAACAATAGTCGTTGCAAGTCATTTTCATTTTCTGCCAGGAGCACGGCATCATCGGCGTAGCTAGTGATGTAAATTACCCGGGTATTTATTTTTAGGGGTAAATACCTGGGGTATTTATCCGGGTAAATACCCAAAATGGGTATTTAAGCGGATATTTATAGACTCATTTACAAATATTATAATCTAATGTATCTATCTAATGAGTATAATTGATTCATAACTGAAGGTACTCTATTCGAATTTTATAAAAATGTTTAAGAAAATAGCTGAACTGAGAACATTTACTGCCCAAAATACAGATGGGGACATAATTATACAGGTTTTGCCTAAAATTGTACGGAACATGGCAATTCCATGAGTTGGAAAAGCTTCAAATACTAATTACCATAAGAGTAACCGAAATGGAAAATGCAATAAATACTTTGGTAGCTAGGCAACAAGTAGCTATTATACCTACTTGTTGCCTAGCTACCAAAGTAATTATTGCATTTTCTATTTCGGTTACTCTTATGGTAATTAGTATTTGAATCTTTTCCAACTCATGGAATTGCCATGTTCCATATAATTTTAGGCAACCTGTATACAACAGCAATGAGATAGCATGAAGAAGAAACAGAATTCAATGATTGAATAAGAAAGAGATGAACATACAAACAAATATTTGAGTAAACTTGATGTTCATTTTAATTATGGCATGTCAACAAAATATGTCTACTAAAATAACTTTTTTTACGGTTACCTCTTATTCAAGTATTATGTGTTTTTGCTCATGCTATCTTATTGCTGTTGCATACTTATGGTCCCATCGGTATACAGCGTTGTTTATATTATTTTGTGATGTTTTTTGCCTTATTAAGATTGTTTCGTAATATGTCTATCAGTATATATTAATGTTAATAATTATAAGGATTATTTCTTCAAATTAATGTTATGTTCATTTTTTAAAAATGGAGTCAGAGCCGTCACAATGTTTTTTGTAATCTCTAACAGGCGCAATTTATTGCGTCTAACTGTTTATTTCCACAAACTTCGGCAGCCAATGTTCTTTCCCGATAAATGAGTAATTTACCTGGGTGAATGCTTATTCAATGTGACATTTAAATTGTTATTTTACATAAAATATTCCAGTGCATTTATACGTAGTTTATTTATTAAGATAACATTATGATGTGAGTAAAAGTTTAGCTTAGCTTTCTAAATATTACACATTTGATAAATACCCAGTGTTTAGGTATTTACCCGAGGCAGGGGTAAATACCCAGGTAAATACCCATTTATAAATACCGTACCCACTGGGTATTTACCCGACCCACATCACTAGGCGTAGCACACTATTTTTATTTCTTTATTCCCCATCTTATATCCTCCGTTCGCTGATATCTAAAAGCACTATATTTAGACAAACCTACAACTTTCTGAAAATAGGGACAAATAAGTACTTATTTGCTTTTGGAATATCCCAAATATAAAGGAAATATTGTTTTATTGTTATGATTAAAGCTGATAATTATATGCACTCAAATGTACGAAAATATGCGCATATATATGCATATATTTTGTTGAGTATATGCACCCAAAGTTATAATATATGCACATAATATGCTCCTCATTTTATTTTGAAAATAGGTAGGAGTATTCTAAATAATGTAAAAATTTTAATTATTTTGTATGAGTTTATTTAATTCCCTAATATTTATTCAAAGACGACATTCGTTTTAACGTTTGGCCATATAAACATGGACTGCCAACGCCAACTTCAGGTTGTAATCAACATAAAAATGAGATTTCCCGTAACCCCGCCAGACTATTATTCACCCAACACTCTTGAAGTGGATTCTATATTGTCTGATTCTTTATACATTGCTTCTATGGGAAAAGTGGGGGTATCTGGCAGTCTATGTTGATATAGTCAAAGATTTTAATAGGGACTCTCCCTTTCCTCTGCTTATTTCGATATGCGCACTGCACTCCAGCGGCAGAAAGTGAAAGTATATATCTCAATTGCACACAAACATTTAATTAATAAATTTCATGAAATAGAAAATTTAACAAAAAAATCTTTAAAAGTTCATACATTACAAATTATTGCTAAATATAACCAAATATGCAAAATCCAGAAAGTATGCTCAAAAACGTATAAATATGCAAAATATGCAAAGTGAAACTTGGCTTAAACAATTTGTTTTCACATAATTAGTATACATATGCGAAAAGTTTATCCGGTTTATCAATTATACAAAATATGCATTTGCCATATAATATCAGCTTTAGTTATGATGGATAATTTGTAAACGTATTTAAGTGTCTACTTCTTATTCCAAAAACTCAGGTAATCAACCCCACCTGTAAAACTACCTGATATCAGCAACATTATTGCTTAAAGTTCTTGGTGTTCAGTCGCTCTTGTAATTTTGTCTTGGTATATTGTTTATTTAGCTTGGTGTCATGTTCTTATAAGTGGTGTGTGAATCAACATGGTAAGTAAAATGTCCATCATATTACTTACTTTTTCTACAAAAAAATACCTAATTGGCTTAACTAATGTTATTACACATTTATATTTGTCAATAAATTTCCTGAACATATTCTACCCACGAGATTTAAAAAAGACTGCTAGTATTATTGCATTTTTTTTTCAATTGATAACTGTAAATCAGTCTGATTTTCTGGAATCCTTCCAAATTAATTTTCGAAAACTTTACTAAAACCTCTTTCAAAGGTACTATAATACTGCCGCCTCATAACGATAATGAATATAATCGCATTTACAAAGTACATATTCAAAAACCTTTCTTAATTGTAAGTATTTACTTTAGTTCTTAATACTAAAAATAATGTTTTATTAAATATCACTACTTTAAATAAATTGAGCAATTTAATTAATTCCCAATTTTATTGCAATTTGTCATCTCAATCTTATTTCTCAATTTGCAGAACAATTCTACTGGTATTAAATTACCTAAAAATTATTTTATTACAGGATAACACCCAAGTGAGAAAAGAGTAACAATAAAATGTACTTATTATTTTATTATTAATTATAAAAATAAATATATACAGGGTGTTTCAAAACAAATGCGAAAAACTTAAGGGGCTGATTCCTTGTTCAAAATAAAGGATAGTTTATTATATAAACATTGGGTCAAAAGTCAACCATTAGGGAGATATCGCACTGCACTCTTATTACTGAATAATTAAATGATCAGATAATAAAAAAATTTTGATTAAATTAGTCGTATTTTGTATTCAAACTAAGTGAGCAATGTCAAATAAAACAACAATAAGAAACGTCTTAAAAAGTGATAACAGCCAACTCGATTATTTTTCTAAAATAAATTTCTTTTTCTCGACATGCAATACTTTACGTTTTATTTTTTTATTTGGAAACGGTAAGTTTTATGAAAAAATTGCAAGAGACAAAAAAGTTTCTAAATAAAGCAGGCTATCAATTGATATTTTCCATGTCATTGCGTAAGTTTTTTTACATTTAGTTAAGAAGAATTGTAGCGGTAGTCTAATTCAATCCCCTCTACTCTTTTTCAAAAAGTTGAGAAATATGCAAAAAGTGTGTTTTGATAATAGTAATAATTCCATAAAATTTTATTGTTCTACCTCTTTTTGTTTTTAAGATAACAAATAAAAACATTATTTTTCCGCCATATTTGCAGTGCGATATCTCCCTAATGGTTGACTTTTGACCCAATGTTTATATAATAAACTATCCTTTATTTTGAACAAGGAATCATCCCCTTAAGTTTTTCGCATTTGTTTTGAAACACCCTGTATACAGTGTGTCCCCGGATTGAGTTCACTATAGGTATAATCGACAAAAAATTTTACAATTTTATTTTAATGTTTTGGGATCCCGCCCTGCTTGGTCTGAAAACAATTTTAAGCAGACTTTTAATTTTTAGAAATTAAGTCGGCCATGAAAAATGTGAAAAAACTATTTTCTATTTAGGTAAACTACCCTTGTTGTTCATGATACGGCAAAATTTTGTTAAGAAAAGTTGTTTAGAATGATAAATTACGGCACTATGCAAAATTTCAGAAAGATCTGTTGACTTAGAAAACACCGTTGTTTTTTAGATAATTGTATTTTATTCTCTAGTAAACTACTTTTTTGTTCAGGATACGGAAAAATTGTATTAAGAAAAGTTGTTCAGAATGAAAAATTATGGCCCTGTACCAAATTTTAAAAGATCTGTCGACTTAGATTAAACCGTTATTTTTTAGATTAAACAAATTGCATTTATTAAAAATTACGGTTCATCTAAGTAAATAGATCTTTCTGAAATTTTGCATAAGGCCGTAATTTATCATTCTAAACAACTTTTATTAATACAATTTTGCCGTATCATGAACAAAAAGGGTAGTTTACCTGAAAATTAAATAGTTTTCACTTCCCTGCCAAGGCCTACTTGTTTTTCAAAAACTGAAAATATTCTTAAAATTCTTTTCAAACCAAGCAGGACCGAATCCCAGAGCTTTAAAATAAAATTCAAAAATGTTTAGTCCATCTAACCTCTTGTAACATCAATCCTGGGACACACTATTGTATTTTCTTTTCAGGTAAACTACCCTTTTTGTTTATAATACAGCAAAATTTTACTAAGAAGAGTTGTTCAGAATGGAAAATTATGGCACTATACAAAATTTCAGGAAGTTCTACCTACTTAAATCAAACCGTATTTTTAATAAATAGGTTCAATTTTAACGGTTTAATTTAAGTAGGTAGATCTTCCTGAAATTTTGTATAGGGCCATGATTTCCCATTCTGAACAACTCTTCTTAGTAAAATTTTCCCGTATCATGAACAGAAAGGGTAATTTACCTGAAAAGAAAATAGTTTTTGCTTCACTGTCAAGGCCAACTTGTGTGTTCAAAAACTGTAAATATTCTTAAAATTCTCTTCAGACCAAGCAGGGCGGAATCCCAAAACATTAAAATAAAATTTTAAAATTTTTAGTCAATTATACCTATAGTGAACTCAATCCGGGGACACACTGTATATACAATTCCAATGTTTCATTAAGGTTGGCCTTCTTTATGTACATCGCTCGCATTACCGTACACTGCGGTTCACCCAAAAGAAGTCCTTAACTTCATACTTGTAACATAAATAGCCTATATTTCCTATGAACTAAAATTAAGGTCTAACTGGTCGTCTATGGATGCACTTGTGTTACCGTACATAAACGACACAACGACATAACAAACCACCCTTCAAGCGTGCACAACAAGATCATACGCTCGAGAGCCGGACTTGTTAGTCTCGACACGGTAAAACGACAAAATCGGGAGATCGATCGAAAATACAAGGCCCTAACCCCCGTTAGATGACGGTAACACGAAGGGTTGCTCGACTACACTCAACCGGGAGGGCGGGTTCTTTTCTACCTTCGAGTTAGGGCTGTACATCGATACGTAAGAGGTTAAAGATGTTAAATAATTAAAGCGCCACCATTTTCTTGACAGATCGGGAAAACGACAATCGCAGCACAAGTGAAATGACTTGAAAATGGAAGTAGACAATCCACTTGGCTACGTTTAAACTTGGCAGAGTTTGTTCGGCGAGCTAAATACAGTTTCGACTTACCTTACAACAATATCTCACAAAACAGCTGCTAACCTCCTCTTACATCTGTAACAGTACATAAAACAGCATGCAAATACCAAACACAAATGAAAAACATCGATACTTGACCAAGAACTCTATTAGGATGAAATAAAATATATGCAGGAGACAATGATCATTACATTGACTAGTTAGATTTAAAAATACTCAAAAGGTTAGTTAGGTTAGATTACTCGATACGTTAACTTTAATTACAAAGGGTACACTTGACGGTAAACACATTAAGAATGCATAGGTAAATCGTTAAATCTAGCAGACGGCAAAACACATCATTGACAACAAATATACTAATCGTTCAGCACTCGACGGGGCGTTCACTTTTTGTTATACACAATAAAACTAATTTACAATAACTTTTACCTTGAGGAAATTGGCTGGCTGCACAATTACGGGCGATACTGTATGTAGCGTCGCTTCCCAAACAAACTGCAGGAAATAACGGACGACGGCGAAATCAGCGGACGAAGACGTGATGCAGGCACAGCTTCGAAGATGCTGGCAACGACTAAGGGTGGCATGATGCAATAGAATCCCCCGAAGGGCGAAGTCGACGTAGCGATAACACGGGGTAAACCCCTCAACGTGCGAGTTTCGATAATACGACGTTAAATTCAAATTAGCATTGGGTTCGATAGCAAGAGTTTGTTCGGATCCGTATAAACGATATTCAAGGGCCTCGCAACCCTCAACGATAAGAACTCTTGACCCCCCCCCCCCCTAATTAATGCTTCACATGCGATTCCAAACGAAAAGTTCAACACTGTCAACGCCGGAGATTTCTTGCCAAACGGAACAGTTCGAAAACGTTAAAAATGGTACGACACAGTTCACCAAACACACACAGTTATTCACAACGAAAATTACGAAAGTTCGAACAACGTCCCCCCGGCCGCAAACAATGCGAGCCGGGGGTTGAAGAAATCCCAAAAACGCTTGTTCTAATTCAACAGTCGGTAGCGAAGTGAGAAGTTACTCCTCAGCAGCAGGCGGGAAGAATCACATAGTGCAGACGCGTCCCATCTGTATCTTTCTCTTGCATATGCGAAGACGAAGGAAGGTAACGGAATATTTCAACAGAAGCGCAAGAAAGCTGACTAGGCGATCCACACGGGACTCGAAGGTTAAATGTATCAAGCCAGCGAAATACTAAGAAACGATAATCTGCAACCGCCTTGCAGGCAACAAAGAACAAAGGGTGAATTTAAAAATGGAATTATGCTAACGAAACGTGACTATCTGAATTAATTTTAACCGATACACGGACTGCGAGGTACAAATGCCTAAAATGCACTACAAAGCAGAGGACAGGCAGGGCCGGATCGAGGCCAAAATTTAAAATGACGACAAAAATTAAAGATGATCTAACACTTGTCATAATGGTTTTTAAATGAGTAACGTCAAAAGCAATCTAAAATTTTGAATTTTTACTTTTCTAGGTTGCACAAAAAATAGTATGCATTATTTGGATTAAAAGTGGCTCTGTTTGATTTGCAATTTTTGAGTTAATATATAATTAAAATAATTGCTTGTCAAACAAAGTGACACTTTTAATTCAATAAAACAATTACTATTTTGCTTGCAATAAACATTTTTATATAGAGGTTGCCTAAAATTGTACGAAACATGGCAATTCCATGACTTAGAAAACGTTTAAATACTATTTGCCATAAGAGAAAGTTAAAATATCAACGATTTTGTAGCCATTTATCATTATTATTTCTGTCATTCAATTTATACTTCCTATGGAGTATATTAAATATTAAGAACGGTAAGGACATTTTACCGATGAAAGACAATTGTTTGGAGGAGTGAAGCGACGACTCCAATTGTTGTCTGAGATTGGTAATTCCATAACCTTCGTGATGCTCATGAGGTTTTTTGCACGATAGAAATGTATTTTTATTCAAACGTCAGTAAAATGTGACATTATGCAGCAGAATAATATGTTGGCGGCACTGTAAGTCTATGTCAAATTCGATGTTAGCAGGTTAGGTTTTGCATCGGTCTGTGTCAAAACCAAGAAGACTATACTAAGGAGACGCAACTCCCGTTTCGAAGCAAACCGCTAAAAGTTGACAAATAAGGCGGTCGTGGTGTAGCTTTATTCATTCACAAAACTCGTGAACTGTCAATGTCTAATATTTACTGAGTGTAGCTGGAAATTCGGACCATGTTTTAACAATTAATAACACACTTGAAATACACTCCATTGGATTAACAACCGTAAACTGACTTTTAACCGGGATTACAGGTTAATTTAGCTCGCTTCCAACTCTCGAACAGCAGCGAAAACAAACGAAAATGACCGAAGTAGTTACACGCTGTCAACAGTGCCGCGACGGCTATCCCCGGCATAGGGGCCGCTTTTATATACAGCCGTCATAGAAAGTTGCATCTCCTTAGTATAGTGTTGCAAAACCTAACCTGCTAACCTCCAATTTTTACAAAAATCTAAATGTAAGCCCCAATTTAATTTTCATTGTAGTTAATAAAACCTGCTTTCCAATGCAGAACTTTGTTGACGACGGTGATAGTTTAGACACCACATCAACAATTACGTTAAAAAGGGCTAAATTATTTATGCCTGTACAACATTTTACCCTATATTCAATATTTATAATATCGGCAATGTCAAACTTCAACCACTTATCTACAAATGTGTTCACTTGCTCCGCTTTGTCTTCATGCAGTTTATTACTGCCAATCTGCATATTGTGCAACTCTAACAGAGCATTAGCTGCTTCCATCTCGGGTTGTTCGGTACTTGACGGGCCTGTGTTTTGTGGTTCCTCCATAACAGTAGTAACACGATTTGTGAGTTGCTCCGTTTTCCTCTTTTAGAGCCTATTCAAATGCGCCTGTTTGCTTTGGACCGTTTTAAATGATGGCGGTTTGTCGACACTTCAAAGGGGCAAATTTTGGGAAGGAATTGCAGTTTTTTTCAGGCATCTGCGCTTGTCGACATAATCTACAAGTAAACAATCATATTGAAACTGAATACATTAAAAAGAATTGCCAAAAATCTAAATGTAAGCCCCAATTTAATTTTTATTGTAGTTAATAAAACCTGCTTTCTAATGCAGAACTTTGTTGACGACAGTGATAGTTTCGACACCACATCAACAATTACGATAAAAAGGGCTAAATTATTTATACCTCTACAACATTTTACCCTATATTCATTATTTATAATATCGGCAATGTCAAACTTCAACCACTTACCTATCTACAAATGTGTTCACTTGCTCCGCTTTGTCTTCATGCAGTTTATTACTGCCAATCTGCATATTGTGCAACTCTAACAGAGCATTAGCTGCTTCCATCTCAGGTAGTCCGGTGCTTGACGGGCCTGTGTTTTGTGATAACAGTAGTAACACGATTTGTGAGTTGCTCCGTTTTCCTCTTTTGGAGCCTATTCAAACGCGCCTGTTTGCTTTGGACCGTTTTAAATTTTTCAGGCATCTGCGCTTGTTGACATAATCTACAAGTAAACAATCATATTTAAACTCCTAAATTATGAAATTAATGGAGTAAGCTGAAGATGTTTAACATCAAGTGGCACTTGCTTAATTAACATGTATCTTTAAGGCAGCATATTTATGATTATTTCAAGCCAGTGAAAATACAAACTGGCAAGACCTACTTACCGGGTAATATAAAATCTTCCTTCACAAAATGCTTACTGCAAACTTTCACATGGGCCGACACGGGTTTCCCTATTTTTAGACGTATTTCCCATGTTTTGCACAAATTTTTATTATTGCGCGGAAAACCGTGCATAGGAAAATTGTCCGTGCAATAATTTTTACACTGCAACACACAGCAGTAATTATTACTTTTATTCTTTTTGGTAGAACGGACTCCATTATTGTAACCACCGTTCTTCCTAGAGGTAGTAAAGTCCACTTTCAAAAAGTTTATAACCATATTTTTGTACAAAGCTCCGAATTTAGGTTATTTGCAGATTTAATATTTATGTGTACATAGTACAAACATTCCTGTGTAATGTAAAAAATGTGTGTAGGCCCTAACAAGAGCATTAATTGTTCTCTCCTTCCATATTACTGGCTCTTAGAAAATATCAAGACCACGCCCACAATCGAACTACACATAGACCACGCGCATATATGTTTGACCTTGGGAAGTGTTCTGCTTTATTATAGAGTTATGATGATTCGCACACCGGTTTCACATTTAGTACGCGGCGGATCGCTTCGTTACGTATTTTATCCCGCCTTGTTTTGCCTACGATGCACCTGAGGAAACTCATTTCAGCACTTTGCAAACGCGATTTCTGCCTGTCAGTAAGGGGCCAGGATAGGGATGGGCGCGTGACGTGAAAACAGTCGTGTCACGTCGTGTCACGGCGTGTCACGTCGTGAACGTGACTAATATTTGAAAATCGTGACGTGAACGTGAGTGAAAATTTCCAAGGCGTGATTCACGTTTCACGTTAATTTCACGTTAAATATTTAGTAACGAATAAAAAACTGCAGGGTGCAGCAACTTTTAAATTCATTAAATCACAAATTGTGCCAAACAAGTTACATTATTTGGATTTATTTTTGGACCCTAATTATAAATCCTTAAAGTTCATACCTTCACATAAAAGAGAAGATTATAATGCAAATAAAACTATATATGATAATGATGAAATACATAGCAAACGACACAAAACTGGTACATCAGCATCAGATTCTCATCTTTATACACTTAGAGATAGCTCTGACGATGACACATGTAATTAGGATGATGTCGAAACAAAACTAAATTAGTAAATTCGGAAATGTAGATGACTTTAGGATTTTGGAAAAACAGTGTAAATACGCCACTGTTAAAAAAACTTGAGAAATTTTAAACATACCGGCAAGTTCCGCTACCAGCGAAAGAGTATTTTCTACAGCTGGGCGAATTTTAGAAGAGCGCAGAATTCGACGTAACGCTGAAAATGTTGATTACATATTATTTTTAAATCAACATTTTAATGTATAAATGTGTAGATGAACTTACTATGCTAATAAAAGTAATGGTTTGTTTTTTTATACTCGGCTAACGCTGAAACTGTTAATTACGTTTTATTATTAAACCAAAAATGTATTGTGAAGATGTGTAGATGATATTTTTAAACCAATTTATTGTGTACTTGTGTAGATGAACTTATTCTAAGAAAAGTAATGTTTTTTTGTATACTCGCTTTAACGCTGAAAATGTTGATCCTTGTACGTAAAAGTACTTTCAAACCTACGAATTAAAAGTGTTGCCTAGCAACATATACCTTCTGTACTCATACCAATAAGGGAAACGTCAATAACAATGACAGCTTTTAGTATTAAAAGTAATGCACAAGTTAAGTACATTTGGATTTAGTATGGATTTAATTAAATTTTTTCGGTCATACTTAGATCAACGGTATCAGTATGTACATTATTTAAATGCGACGTCTTATCCGTTTTGTGCTACATCGGGTGTACCACAGGGGTCGAATCTCGGACCTCTATTTTTTATATTATTAATCAATGATTTACCGAACTGTTTATCGAGTAATACATCATGCTTGTTATACGCAGATGATTTAAAAATCTATCGTCCGATAGTGAGCGTCGGCGACATACAACTATTGCAACGAGACATCGACAGTATCTATGCATGGAGTGTGAAAAATAGACTTTTCTTCAATATCAGTAAATGTTTTGTTATGTCATATAATTTGAAGCAAAATTATAATTTAGAATTTTATAAAATGGACAATATTCCCTTAGAAAGGAGGTACGAGACTCGAGACCTTGGCGTACACTTCGTTTCATCTCTGAAATTTGATCTTCATATCGAGAGTATATGCAACAAGAGCTTAAAAATGCTAGGATTTATTGTAAGAAATTCTACTAGCTTTAAGAATGCTCAGAGTCTTCACATATTATACAATACTTTCATACGTTCGCGACTGGAGTATGCTGCGGTCATCTGGTCACCACATCTTGCTACTAATATTAAAAAAATAGAGAGAGTGCAAAATAAGTTTATTAAATTTATGTACTTTATGCGCCACGGTGTCAACCCAGAATTTGCATCTTTCCAGCCTATTAGGAAAGAATTTAACTTGCCTAAACTTGAATATAGAAGGACGGTGCATCATATATTATTTTTACATAAAGTATTTAATAACTTACTGGACTCACCGCCTTTGCTATCGAGAATTGTACTACATATTCCCTCACGTAGAATTCGGCAAGCGGAATTATTAGAAGTGAAATTGTGTCGCACGTCCTGCAGACAGAATTCTCCACTTGTAAGAGCATGTTCGCTATGCAATGAATATTTTCCTATTCTAAATTTCAACCTTTTTGATGTCACTGCCACTGTTTTTAAAAGCTACAGTAGTAAAAATTTACAAGTTATGATCCTCTCACCTTTTGATTTTGATTTTGATTTGATTGAAGTTGTAATTTGATTTTTAATCTGACTTTAATTTGTTTTGATAGCAGTCAGTTCGAATTTGAATTTATTTCTCTTTTTAATAGGTACATTAAGAAAACTGTAACTAGGTTTCATACCTGTTGTTTTCTTCTTTAAATTAAATTAAAAAAAAATTAAAGACAGCTGCAAGAAATATATTTGCGAGAAATCAGTATTTATCCCTTGTCGAAGTTATTGTAGTCAATTTTCATTTTTTTCTTTTTACTATTCTGATTGCAACATATCACGTAAATTATGTCAGGTGCAAAACATATTTTTAGTTCTCTTTAGGGTTTTTTCATTGGTTTTAAATTTGAACATTCTGTTCTATCTGAATTTAAATTTTGAAATAAAAGCTGCGTGTCACGTCGTGAGTGGCGTGTCACGCCGTGAACGTGACTGTTTAAAGCAAGCGTGGAACGTGCGTGACGTGAGCGAAAATTCACTCACGCGCCCATCTCTAGGCCAGGATTCACAGCCATACGTTAAGGTTGGGACGAAGAGGGCCTTATATATCTGAACTTTTGTACGTCTCGACAGTTCCTTTCTTCCTAAGGCGTGTTTTGCTATGTCGTGATATAATTTGTTTCCTGCTTTCATTCTCAGGTCCAGTTCTTCATCCAAGTTCCCATTTTCGGCTATTGTGCAACCTAGATACTTGAAGGCGACAACTTGTTCAACCTGTAGGTGCTCTAATTGGATGTTGGCAACTACATGCTGTCTGGCTACTACCATTGTTTTTGTTTTTGGCACTTTGATTTTTAAATCGTAGCATTTTAGTTTTGCATGCAGTACCGATAGATTATGTTGCAGGTATGACTTTTTGTTGCTTATCAGGACTATATCGTCTGCGTAGGCCAAGAGGTTAATATTCACTGGGGTCATCTTACGATAGGCCCAGTAGAACTTTTTAAAATCTGGTTCGCATGATTTTATTAACTCGTCTATTAAGATATTAAAAAGCAGTGGGCTTAAAATACTTCCCTGCCTGACTCCTGTTTTGCATGTGAATTCTTCCGAGGAACTATTGCCGGTTCTTACATAATTACGGCAGCGGGTATACAGGCTTTGAATTGCTTTGACTAAGTTGCTATCATTTACCCTTGAGGATAGAATTTCCCAAATATGTTCTCTTCGGATGCTATCGAACGCTTGTTTTAGGTCAACGAAGCACAAGTAAATTACGTGATTTTTCTCCAGTGATTTTTCGAGTATTTGGCCGATTGTGAATATATGGTCCTGTGTTCCTCTCCCAGTCCTGAAGCCTGCTTGAAATTCTTTTAGGTTTTGCTCGGTGGCCTCTTGTAGTCGTTTCTGGAGGATTGCTTCATATATTTTACATGCGATGGAGAGCAGAGTTATTGGCCTGTAGTTCCCGCAAATTCTTTTATCGCTTTTTTTGTGGATAGGTAGGATGATACCGATCTCCCAATCTCTGGGAATGTTTTTATTAGTCCATACTGTGTTGATTAGCATCAGGAGGGTTTTTAGACCTTCGGGCCCCAGATATTTAAACATTTCCGGACTTATTTTGTCGTGACCGCATGCCTTGCCAGTTTTTAATTTTACCACTGCATTTTTCAGTTCAGCTAGGCTTATCGAGCTCCCTGTATCTTGAGTTAGCTGAGGGTTGTTTTCTGTGTTTATTATATTGTTACCGTTCTCCCCAAATATCCCTGCGTAATATTCTTTCCAACGTGCCATAATCTCATTATTCTCGGTCAACAGTCTTCCCGTTTCATCTTCTATGGCATTCAGAGGGGATGCTTTCCCTTTTCTCAATTGTTTTAACACCCTATAGAACAGCTTTTGGTCACTTTTAAAATTGCGCTCCATTTTATTGCCGAAATCTTCCCAGCTATGTTCCTTTGCATCCCTCACAAGGTTTTTCACCATCGCTCTTTGGTGTTTGTATTGCCGAAAGTCCTCCTCCGACTTAGTTTCCAGATATCTGATCCATCTACGTTTCTTTTCTTGTACTTCCGTTTGGATTGACTTGGACCACCAGGCTGTTTGTTGCGTATATACTATATACTATTATAGTTTTGATTTTCATTTGTTTTTTACATGAACTAAAAATTACAAGTGGCAAAAAATATTTAATTTCATTAAATTCATTTTTATTTCAAGTAGATAACATGTTGAACAGCCCTCGTATGTGTTGTAAAGTTATTGTAGCGGTAAAAAATTATAATGACTCAAAACTGATGTGCCTGAACTAATCTATAAATTGTTACCGTGTACTTATTAGCACATAATTAACGTTTAAAAACCATTTTAAAATTTAAATTTCGTCTAGCAAATTACAGAAAATCGTTTTTATACTTTTTTTTCTCGATAACGGTTGCAGATACAAAAAAACTGCAAGAGAACAAAAAGATTCTAAACAAAACAGAAACCTCAATTTGTATTTTAGAATCTAACAGCGGCCCACCGCAAAAAAGTTCAGGGGGAGAAAAGGAAGCATGACCCCTGAAAAAATATCTCCCTGTAGATTCCCACAACCATTTGATATGTTCAATGATGTAAGCCCTGCAGCGTAACCTGTATTCCAAATTTGAGCTAAATATCTCAAAAACTGCAGGAGCTATAAAGGAAAAAGTTAAAAGTTAAAAAAAAATTGACCGGAAGTCGACCTCAGAAAAGAAATCCGATTTCCGGTTTCTATATATTTTTGGAATCTACTCTGCAAGCTGATTCAAATGATATATATCTCGTCCTTCTAAAATATATCTCCATTTTCTTGCTTCTCAGTTAATAATAACAAGAAACAAAACAAATGGACAGCACAATAATGGAAATTGAGGACTACACATTCTTCGGAAGTGGCGATGTAAATAAAGTCTTCGGTACAGGTTTTTTTAGTAAACAAAAGATTATAAAATGCTAGTTTTATTTTTTGCATTCCTTCGGTTATGGAAAATGAAAAATGGTTAGCAACAGTATGAATAGATGCAGTATTTTTTTCTCTACAAAAAATGTATTTACACTTTAGCTCTAAAATAATTAGGGGAGCCAATAATTGGACATTAAGAATTTAACACGAGATGAAAAAAAAAAATTGACCGGTAGTCGAACTCGGAAAAGAAATCCGATTTCCGGTTTCTATATATTTTTGGAATCTACTCTTCAAGCTGAGTCGAATGATATATATCTCGTCCTCCTAAAATATATCTCCATTTTCTTGCTTCTCAGTTAATAATAACAAGTTAACAAGTTAATCATTTATATTTGAACTTTCCTCGTATTACCATTTTCAACATCCTACCTTTGCGCAACCAGATTATCTGCGGTGGCTGATTTGAAGACAAAATAGGGATCCAAGCTAAATATAGAAAAATAAAAGAATGTCAATTTCTAATATTAAACCTTTCGACGCCCTTTGCTCTGCAAGATAGGCCCAAGGGAGTCACTAATTATTATTAAACTTGTTTTTAATTTAATATTGATAAGTTAATTATTAAATACATTGTGCAGTACAATCCTATTTATAATTGTGTTATATCAGTGTAAACGTGTATTTTATTTTTTATTATGTCCGAATGTAGTTTACTTTGCTTTTCTTTCAGTAGATTCAATAACGTTTTTAATAATATTTACAAAAAAAAAAAATTTGGATATGCTCGAGCTCCCCATTTAGTGTTCTCACGCCCACCTAGGGGGGGGTGCGCCCCACAGATTGAAAAGTCCTGTCTTATAATGAATTGTTCTACGTTCTAATATACATTTTTTTTCTAGCTATTGGCACTCTCCAAGTTTTCTGCTATGAAAACGTAGCATTACACATAGGAAAAGGCCTATGGAATTTTTACAAACCAGTCAGAACAAGTCAGAAAACAGCAGGATTTAACCCTTCCTTATAGTGCACCGTTTTCTTGAATTTAAAGAGTAGTCCACCTTCGGAACATATGCTGAAGATTATAAGTGTTTGCCATTCCCCAGAACCCAGAGGAATATTTGAGATCTATAGCGTGGCCACATGGCAAGTACGGAAACTGTTTCGTACTTTAGGTGTACATGTTCTAACTATAGCATTGCTGAAATGGAAATTGCATGAGACTCGGGATCAATAAGAGATTACAAGATAAACTACCTATGCGATGGGTCGGTGACATCATCTGCTTGTCGAGACTGAATGAGAACTGCGCACCAGAGATGTAATTACATCCTGCAGTGGACAAATACAGGCTGATATGATGATAATGGACATGCCCATCCACACCTGAAATGATCTGTGTCTTATCCAGGTAAAGCAGTTTTTATCTGTTTATCTGTTTTATCTGAAGTTAATAATTCCAAAACTAGATTACGCTACTAGTCGTATTTTGTAAGGTCGCTATATCAATAAGGTACCGACATTCCATTCCTCGCTTGAGAATGTGAGAAAATTGTGAGATAAGGATAACAAATACAAATTTCCCAAGTGCAATAGGGAAGACAATAGTTTTTGGGGATTTTCGTTTTGGTGTAATGGCACTTGTAAAGTGAGGAATCTGTTAGGTTATGTGTTTTTATCCCCAGTTGGAGAAAATTGTGCGACAAGGATAGATATAAAAAAAATCACTAATGGCGGTACCTTATTGATATAGTGACCTTAGTATTTTGACGTAGACAGAGAAAATCCTGAATGCTATCGCCTCATAGGGACTTTGTCCCTATAGATTTAGTTGGCGTTGCTACCAATCAAGGTCCGTAAATCATGTTTGATTTGTGCACACAATTATTATTATAATTTGAGTACACGGAAAGCTGTTCAATTTGATTTTTTCAACAGTTCTACGTCCCATTTCTGTACTTCGAAATTTTTTTGAACTACAGCTAAAAAATTAGCAGCAGTCATATATAAACTTACTACACATAAACGGGAATATTTAGTCGATTTCCAATTATCGCACCTTCAAACACTTTCCCACACTATGCGTCGATTTTTCTAGGTAGGGAGAATGAATACTCTAATTGCCTTACGGAAACTATTTGATCAAGTTTTACTGCACATCCAGGCACGTAGAAGTCATTAAATATAATCCGTTACTGACACATTATTTTCTACTTAATATGTGTCAGGTTAATGCTTCACTATGATCTAAATTCTGCTAAAAAATACCCACATTTTAAATTTACTGCCAACTTTGACCATATGACCAAAGCAGTCGGTGTCTACGGTACCTGGTACTCTGCATGCCTAGACCTTGTCCATTAATAAACAAACAACAAACAAACAAACTGTCCGTCATATTTGTGCATTGTCAAATTACAAACTGAGCACCAGAGATGTAATTACATCCTGCAGTGGACAAATACGGGCTGATATGATGATAATGGACATGCCCATCCACACCTGAAATCATCTGTGTCTTATCCAGGTAATGCAGTTTTATCTGTTTTCACCTCTCATATTTTGCATGCAGTGATATCATTTTTTTCTTTAATATGTCAGGTTGCATGTGTTTTTTACTTACTTGGTTTACTTATTTATCTGATAGAGCCATTACCGCCTATAATTTTCAAGAAAACTATTTATTTCATTTAGCTTGTGAGCGGGTGGCTCAGAGAGCAAACGCTCGCCTCTCAGGTGGCCAGCCCGGGTTCGAATCCCAGCGACTCAAGATCGTACGCTTTCCGGCTACCACGCTAACATCTGTGGTTGTCGTTAACCCCTAACGAGGGAACTTTCCCTCACGTTCGACGAGCAAGGTTAGCCACCTACCTGACTTTAGGGTAAAGAGGGCTCATAGAACCACTTTGTGGTTAAAACTGCCCACTGGGCAATAAGCCGAAACGAAAGCGACTTCATAAATATATACGGTTTTACCTTAGTTAGTTCTTATTCTAGAACCACTTTTTCTCATGGTGGCGTATCTATTTTTGTAAGAAATACTTTGTCTGCTACAGAAATGCCTGAATTTACACTGTTAAGTGCAGATAAAACATTTGAATGTGCAGCTATCAGCTTAACTTTAGGCAGTATTGTTTACTATATTTTATGTTTATATAGATCGCCAGATAGCAATGTCAACTTATTTTTTGCAAGCTTTGAAGACTGTCTACATAAAATTATTAGCAAACGTAAATGTGATAGAATAATTGTTTGCGGTGATCTTAATATTAATTACCGTTGTAAAAATAATGATACCAAACAGTTGTCAGATCTTGTTCATGTTTTTAATCTAGAAACTGTGTTTCATGATGAAATAACTAGACTAGGTAATAATGGCGGTTCGGCTGTTGATTATGTTTTTACAAATTTTAACAATTTGTTATCTACATTCAAGATTATACATAACGGCTTATCTGATCATTCGTCTCAAAAAATCGTTTTTTCGATTAGTCATAATGTTACTACTGAACCTCATTTACGTAGATCATTTTCGCAGAAAAACATTCAAAAATTCCAATGCTACTTAAATGAGGAACAATGGGCGGAAGTCTTTGCAGCTTCAAATGTCAACGAAAAATTTAGTAACTTTACAAAAATAATGCAGTACTATTATAGCCTTAGTTTTAAATTAGTTAAGGTTACGAACTGTAGTAATAAGCGCAATAATAATCTATGGTTAACACAAGGACTGAAGATTTCATCAGCTCGCCTAAAAGAACTCTTTGTCATGCAAAAAGAGGGCCTAATTTCTAAAAACTACTATAATACGTACAAGTCAATCTATAAAAAATTACTAAGACTTGCTAAACGCACTTATTTCGATAATCGAATATTAAATGCACAGAATAGGTCGAAAGCCGTGTGGAGTATTATTAATAGCGGTGTCGGCAATAAGCATTCTCAGAGAGTTGCAAGTGAACTCTTAGTTAATGGCGTTTCCACTAGCGATAAAAATTTTATTGCAAATGCTTTTAACGAATATTTTGTTAATATTACCAAGATTCTAAATATTCCAACGAATCTTCAAACATCTTCGAACAAACCAAATCTTATTCCAGGAACCATATTTTTAAGTCATGTCGATGAAACGGAATTACAAAATGTAATCCATAACTTAAAAAATTCAAATTCGTCTGGCGCGGATAATTTTCCTCCATTTTTAATTCGGCAATGCTCATTTTCTATTCTAAAACCACTTTGCCATATTATTAATGAATGTTTCGATAACGGCACGTTTCCTGACTTACTCAAAATTGCAAAGGTTGTTTGTCTTTTTAAAAAGGGTGACTCCAAATTACTTAGCAATTATCGCCCAATTTCGTTGCTTTCGGTTTTTGCAAAAATTATTGAAAAGGTAATAGCTAAAAGAATTATATCGTTTCTAAATGTACATAATATTTTCTCAAAACATCAACATGGCTTTCGGGAGAGTCATTCTACAATGTCCGCACTCGTATCCGTTTTGAACTTCATATACACAAACCTTGATGCAGGTAATAAGGTTATGGCACTATTTATCGACTTGTCCAAGGCTTTCGATTGTGTGGACCACAATATTCTCTTAGAGAAGATCGAAAGTTTTGGTTTGCGTGGAAAATGCAATTCTCTGTTGCGTTCCTATTTATCTAACAGAAAACAATTTGTCAGCTATTTGGATACAAAGTCTACCGAGTTACAAAATAGTGTTGGAGTTCCCCAAGGTAGCGTGCTTGGGCCGCTGCTATTTTTATTGTATACCAACGATTTGGATGAAGTTGTATCGGCTTTTCATTGTGCGTTTGCGGATGACATAACAGTTGTTTCAGCTGCTAAAACTAATACAGATATGTCTTCTGAATTAAAAGTCAATCTTGGGAGTATTTCGAATTATATGAAGCATAACAAATTAGTTCTGAACATGGATAAATCTTACATAATGCAATTTTATTCTTCTGAAAATAATTCTCACTCTAGTCAACTGATCAGGATGGATGGGAAAGCAGTTGCACAGGTTTCATGCTTCAAGCTTCTAGGTGTCAACCTTGACTTAGCTCTGACATTCGAAGATCACATCGACTCAGTCTGCAATAGATGCTCTTCTATTTGTTTTGCTCTTAAAAGATTATCCTTTATTTGCAGTTCAGCAGTAGTAAAAGCTTTTTACTACTCGAATTTCGAATCCGTTGTTAGATACGGAATTATTTGCTGGGGCTACAAATCGTCTGCTCAACGTGTCTTTGTTTTTCAAAAAAGAGCTGTGCGCTGCATGTATCGGCTAAAATTCAGAGACTCCTGTAGAACTGTTTTTAAACAAAACAAAATACTAACTCTCCCCTGTATTTTTATTTTGGACATGTTGACGTTTGTTAAAAGTAATTTAAATTTGTTTTCAACTCAAAATGTACATCATGATTATGCTACTCGCTATGGTGGAGACCTTCAGTATAAACTGCACCGTCTGGAACTATTTAGAGCTAATCCACTTTATATTGGTGCTATATTGTATAACAAATTAAACCCTGAAATAGTAAATATACCAATTGTTAGACAATTTTCATCGGCTGTGAGAAAAATTCTTATTGAGAATGCTTTTTATTCAGTACAGGAATTTTTAGATTGTAAGTTTTAATATGTAATGTAAGTTTTTAATATATGTAAAAAATGTATTTTTTTGTAATGCTTGGTTTTGTGACTTGTTTTCATCTACATTCTATGTAGCAACAAAACTAAATAAATTATTATTATTATTATTATTATTATTATAAGAGGAAGAAGAAGACGTTGCAATCAATAGAGCCGAGGTTTTCCATATAACATGACAAAATATTTATTTTAATTGCAACATATTGAATATATAAAGGTGGTTGATATATCTGCTTCACATTTTCATGTTGTTTCGATTTATGCTGCAGCCAATCTTTTATACATATGATTATGTCAGCCTTAGTAGACATAGTTCCATTGGTGTTCTTGTACAGCGTCTTTTTTTTTCCTCATCTAGCTTCTTCCATCGTTCTCCCTTGGAACCGCGTTCGCATTACTTCAGTGGGGTGTGGGCGTAACTTAACTCTTATGCCTTAACTAAGTGAAACCGGAATTCCGGGCTGGAAGTCGAACTCTTCCAATCGCTCGAGTTTTCACTGTGGCGTCGACTGCAAGCGGAGAGTTCGCTCGTCCACCGAGGCCCCATTTTTCAAGTTTTAGATAATGGTTACATAAAAAAATTATTTATGTTTATTTGTTATCCAACAAATTATATTGAACCTTTGAAATATTGGCTTCCTTATTTCATACATTTTAAATCTTCCAAAATGACATAGTATAACAAACATTTACCTATACGTTTTTTGCCATTTTCTTTTTAATTTCTGGTAATTTCTTTTCAGTCAAATTGAAGACATTTCAACTGTTTTTTGGAAATTATATCTTGTTAATTTTTTGACATTCATCATCGTCTACATTATCTTTATTCTTACATCCACAATGACTTTGTTTCTTCACTATTTCCATCAACTACTTTGAATTGAGGGGCAAGCAAGCAAAACCAGATAAATCCATTTTATAAAGTTTCGAGATAATCGCAAAAAACGTGCCATTAGCAGGTTTTTAAATGTAACCAAAAAAAATATAGCGTACGTGAAAGATATGATATTGTAGATCTGTTACACACTATTCACGTTTCAATTTCATAATTAACAACAAAAATATTAACAATTACAAAAAAGATTTATCTGTTTCTGCTTGAGTTGAGAATTTAAAAAAATATTTTATGATGTAAAATTGCTTATTTCACTGTAGATATGTTTTGAATAACTTTTTTAAGTTAAAATATATATATTGCTATGTTATGCTAGCTGATAAATTTATTTAAATTATCGTATTACTATTTTGCCCTTTATTTTTAACTTTCAATTCAAATCCGTATTTTACAATATTATTAATGAAACTCTGTCAGGTAGTTCGCAATATCTAGTAACCCAATGATTGACTTGTCAAATTTTCTTTGTTTAATTGCCAGTTCATTGACTTTCAAAAAATTGACACCTAACGTCAAATTAATCAAAATTCAGAACGAATATCAAGGTTTTTACAATAAGATCTAATATTTAATTCTTTCACCAATCTCTTATGTAAGTATGAAATTCAATTATATTTTTATACCTTCTTACTGGTTATAGCTTTATAAATGTTTCATTTAACCTTTTAAAACACAAACCTGATTTAACACTTTGCTTGTTAATACTGCCAAAATCCTTCCAAGCTGGATCCTCACTCCGACTGCACTCAAACACCTGCTGGGTCCTTATCCAAACTGCATCACCTGCGATGAATGTAAACTCTCAGCATCACCTTATTGCCATCCACTTCAAAACTTCCACATCCTTAACTGGATTCCTGTCGTTGTCCCCTGCTGCTGTCAACTTCAAGTCTCCTAGCTCCTGTACTGGATTACTGCAGCTCCGATCCCTCTCTGGTAAGTGTCAGCATAAAACTTGTTCCATATATGAATTTGTCTCTTTTTTAGATGGTCCTACGTCTTCAATGATACCCACAGGTTTCCCAAAAACAATTTGCTGCACGTACTAACCTCTTGTTTGTGGCTTGTATTCCATTTCCAATGTAGTATCAATAATATCCTCACTCCAAAGCTTGTCCCTTTATTTCTTGTTTTTAATATTTTATTTTATGTTTCCACCTCGAAGATTTTGCTTTTAACCCATATAATTTGCATCAACCATAACATTTACAAATTATACAACATTTATTAATGTTTCTTTATTCGAAAATCACACCCATATCAAATTATGTATACATTTTTGAGTTGTTTTTTTAGTAACTAATTAAACAAATTACAAATTATTACTACTAGACACGATTCTTGCTGCCTCCTATATACATTTTTTTATATAATCAAAACAGATATTTTATTTTAATTATCATAACAGATACATTTTAGTAGTAACCTTGGTATTTATTCCTATTCAGAATTTTCTTATTACAGATTAAGTTTGAGTAATCAATCATTATGCTATTATTTGACTAACCAATAATAAGAAAGTTAATTTCATTATACTTTAACATGTATTTAGATCCATTAATTTGCTTATATCTGACTTCCAAATTTATTTGACTAAACTGTTTCTTTAGTATTCATTTTTAAATTATCAAAGAATATAGTGTATCATAACAATATATATCGAATTTGGAAAGAACTAATTTTGAGAATAAAAAGTTTGATATTATGGCTTATTTTGTATAATTGTTTAGTAAAATACAAAATAAAGGGGCTATTAACAAATCTACGTGGTGAAAATATGAAAATATAACCTAGAATTAATAAAACCATACAATCGGTGAAGAGATTGTGCAATACAGTGAATTGGAAATAAATAATACATAAGATTACATTATTTGAAGGGATTTGGATTTATTGATAGGTGCATGCAAGATATATCGAGAGATAAAAAAAAAACTGTTCCTCAGCGGGCTGTGGAAATTCAACGTATGAATAATATGTTGGTGACACTGTACGTCAATGTCAAATTCGAGGTTATCAGGTTAGGTTTTCCGTCAGTTATGACACAAAATGACGCAAAACCTAACCTGCTAACCTCGAATTTGACATTGACGTACAGTGTCACCAACATATTATTCATACGTTGAATTTTCGCAGCCCGCTGAGGAACAGTCTCTCGATAATTAGGATTCATTGGTGACGTTGGTGGTTGCATGAAAGACGGGTCAAACATTTAAAAGGAAGGACGGTTATGTTGGTGTTGCTGGATACAGAGTACTATCTGAGAAATAAAGAAGGTTACATTGGGATCATCTATAATACTGAAACTTACTAGGAATCGATTGGAGTGACAGTGACATTGATAAAAGGAGCAGGACTGGATTCTACGAACAATAGGAGCTATTGACAGGTTAGATGCGGTTTGAAGGTTGACGGACAATCATAGTTGTGACTATTGGAGGAATCAGCAGTAGGCGTTGCAGACTGTGAACATCGGGAGCTGTGGACGTTGGGAGCTGTTGGTATTTGGATATTTGCAGTGAAAGCTGGAAAAGTTTTAAGGTTTGTGTTAATAATTCATATAAAAGCATTTTGAATAATAAACAATAAAACAAAGAGTGAAAATAAACATAATACAATACTTACTTTGGTGAATTGATTAATAGATATGTCAATGTAAAGGATAATTGTCAATACTTGGTTTGATTAAATGGAGAAGTCAAGTTGACAGTTAATGTCATTCAGTAGTCAAGGATTTATATAGAACTAGCAAGATGCCCGTTCTTCGTACGGACTACAAATGTTTGTTTTGCTTCTAAATCCTAAATAAATCCTGGAGTGCCCCCCCCCCCTCCTCATACAATACGCTAAACTAACAAAGGCCGCAAAACAATATTGTAGGTAAAATGGAAACAATATTCTTTCGAAAAAAGTTCTACTTAACTCTTTTAGGCTTCACGCATCTCCTGGAAATGTGTATGTAATTGTCGTTGCTCTTGTATAGATTGATAAAATTATAGTTTTAGTATAATAATGAGATAAAATCAAAAGTATATTTACTTATTAAATGTTGTATTCATAAATTATAGCAGGATACGCGGGTATCCACAACTTGGGGGTGAATTTTCAGAAATCCTCTTATTTTATTCTAAGAGATTTTGAGAAATTCGTGAAAACTCCCCTGACATTTTGGAAAATTCTATCAGACCGTTTTATCCTGAAATAAACCCAGAGAGAAAAACAAATTAATAATTTTAACCTTCTACCCCTTTTCAGTTTCCCTTTTTACTGCTTTAGGGGTGAAAGTAAAAAACCCTTAAACCCCTTTCTAAAGATTTGAAACACACATCTACATATATGCCTAAATAGAATGCTCTAAAACTCAACAAACACAAGAGATACAGGGGGTTCTATAATTCACGCC
This sequence comes from Agriotes lineatus, assembly GCA_940337035.1. Taxonomy (NCBI): domain Eukaryota; kingdom Metazoa; phylum Arthropoda; class Insecta; order Coleoptera; family Elateridae; genus Agriotes; species Agriotes lineatus. The sequence goes on along the minus strand of CALNHX010003588.1, from coordinate 24,299 downwards.
GAATACAGATTCGCACCTTTAAGAGTTGATTAGGGCAAAATCCTGATATGTGGTGTTGATTTGGATACCTATGCAAACAAACACCTCGTCGATATCTTACCGGGTTTAAGCGATATTGAGGAATTCGTGAAAACACACTTTACTCCTTTTCACCCCCTTAGAAGTAAATTTTTCAAAAACCCTGAAACCACTTTTTAAATAATTTATAAAGACATCTATCCAAAAAACAACGTTCTAACTCAATAAACATATAAGATACGAAGGGTTCTTTAATTCACCCCGAATCCATATTTGCACCTTTAGGGGTTGATTAGGGCAAAATCCTGAAATAAGTTTCTAGGTATTTGCATTGGTAATCTTCGCAAGTAAACACCAAGTCGATATCTCATCGGGTGTGAGAGATATTGAGGAATTCGTAAAAACACATTTTACCCCTTTTCACCCCCTTAGGGGTAGAATTTCAACAATTCCGTTCTTAGCACTACCTTACGTAGCAAACTGAATCTTCCACCCAAATTTCAAGTTTCTAGTACCAGTGGTTGCGGCTCTGCTCCTTTATGTATGTATAGATTTAAACTTCAACTAATAGATAACTAGATTGGCGAACCACCCTGATAAGAGTACTCAATTGAAATAATTAGTTAAAAGTAAAATTTAACATGATTGATTTGAAAAGGGAATTAATTAAGGGCTAGCTCAAAGTGGAACTACTGCATAATTATATAGTCGCCCAACGCGGTGCATTGTAATATCTATAAACTAGCTGAAACCCGCGGCATATGCCGCATTTAAAATGTACGACGAATTTTATTACTTTTGTTGCACTAAAGAAAGTTTTAAAAGCACGCTAAGGAAAAGTTCCAAAAAATATTTTTTCAAATGGAAAGTCTCTGGAAAGGAAACGCTCGCCTCTGGAAGGCGTCCTAATTAATACGACGTTGTTGGAACGCAGTAAAAAAAATTCGGAAAGAATTGTTCTACAAGTTAAGAAAAGTGAGAGTTTTCCAGTGAATGTAAAAGTTTTACGTGAGCATGGAAGAATGACGTTGTAGCCCACGGCACATGCCGCATTTAAAGTTTTGCGCGTTAGATAGATATACTTTGTTTGTGACATTACAAAAAAAAATTCTTTTACACACGCCTACTATGACAAATGCTACACTAAATACATACAATATATACAGTTCACATTTAATTATATATATTTATTAGTAGCTTCAGCGTACTTATGTGAACGTTTTGTCCGTTCGTCCGTCCGTCCGTCTGTCTGTCTGTCTGTCTGTCTGGATCGCCTCTAACTTTCGAACGGCTACAGATATCGAAATTTTGAAAGGGGGCAAAGTTGTTGCTAAGGTCCCGAGCACCTTCATGCGCTATTTGGTTTTGGCGAAAGGTGGCGATTTTCCACTTTGCAAAATTTCCAAGCATTGTAGCACAGTGGCGGCTTGTCCACTTGGCACCATCTACAGAAGTTCGGTGGTCACGTTTTGAACTACACATTCTGGGTGCACTATAATCATATATCTAATACTTACTATATTGCTAGCGGCTATGAGTGGGAAACTTACCAAGGAAGTGAGACAGACAACCAACTCTTCAATGTATAATGGTGAGCTGTGTGCAAGCGCGGCGGCGTCGTCCGGCCAATGGGGAAGTGGTCAAGTTTAAAATTCGCTTCTAAAGGCGGAGTTCGAATTCTCACGCATGCGCACGAGACGCGTTATACTCTAAGTGAGACTATGTCTGCGCCGTAATGTTTTCTGACGTTTCCAGGCCCTACTAGCAATATATGTGTATTATATATATGACTATAATACTTAATGTTTTCGCAGTGCTGAAGCTACTCTTTAGACCTGTACTTGAGCAGTTTATTCCTAATTCAGTAAGTAAAACATGCTTAGAGTCATGTTTTTGATAACGGTGATAAAACTTAGAATACATTTAGATTTTAGTTTATTGGCATACATGTTTAACGTCAGCGTACAAACAATTTCCAGAATATTTTATACCACATTGAATATTATGTATCATCGGATGAAAAATTTTATTATTTGGCCTGAACGAGATCAGCTGATTAAATCAATGCCAGAATGCTTCAAGGTAGCATTTGGCAACAAGATTTCAGTAATAATCGATTGTTTTGAGATGAGAGTGGAAAAATCAAGTAGCCTTGAAGTACAATGTACTACATGGTCTACGTACAAACAACATAATACGGTAAAGGTACTAATAGGCATCACTCCTCCTGGATCAATATCATTTGTATCACATGGATATGGTGGCAGAATAAGCGATAAAGGTCTAACAGAGGATTGTGGGATTTTAAACAATCTCTTGCCAGAAGATTTTGTATTGGCAGATCTTGGCTTTTTAATAAAAGACTCCGTAGGACTACCGGGTGGCCAATTAAGAAGGGCACTCGGCCCTATCTCGAAAAGTAATTGTCGTAAAGACTTGGGGTAAAAAAATTTATGACTAAAGCGGCCAAGAGAAAATGCTGGAAATTATTTTTAAGTTTCTAGAATGGCCGCCAGGAGGCGTAATCGCATTCTTGAATTTTAAATCCCGATTTTTGAGAAATATTCTTATATTACAGATAGCTAAAATGGACACCGTTTTAAAGCTGAGATAAATTCGATTCTTTTTTGTTAAATGCTTTTTGCTCTATCTCTTAAGGGAAAGTGGTGGGGGGTGTCCGAACATTTTCGGAAAGAAATGTCAATAACTTCAAAATGGCTGAACGGATTTTGTCAAACTTGGAGTCGTTGAAAAGGGCTTTTCTTAGGCTATCAATGCTGCCTTGAGCGGATTGATTTAGATTGCTTGTGTCGTCGCTAGAGGGCGTTTTGCGACAACACTACAAATGAAATGGATTTTCTCAAAAAAATTAAATGCAACGATATCACTTTTATTGGAACAAAAGATAGCCAAATAAGGGCCTAACACGCTAGTGAAAACTGCATTTTGATATTTGTTTCCTAACCTAAAATATCAGTAAAGGAAATTAAAAATCGAAATAATGTCGCATCTTTGGGAATATTATCAGTATACCTGCCATTATTAAATCCTAATTATCCTTCTTTTAGCAAAATATATATAAATTTACTGTTAAAATACCAACATTATATTTAAAATGTCAATAATAATTAATCCTTTATCTAATAGAGTTGTCTGTCCGGGACGCTGTTTTGTCTGTCCGGGACGCTGTTTCAGCAGCCAAACCGTAAGAGATAGATAAAAAAGTTATGAAAGTTATATGTTTGGAATGGTCATGTCAGGTCAGGAACCGAATTTCAGTCACGTGACACTTCCGGTTTTCAAATCACGTGATTTCTCGAAAACCGTAAGTGTCACGTGACTGAAATTCGGTTCCTGACCTGACATGACCATTCCAAACATATAACTTTCATAACTTTTTTATCTATCTCTTACGGTTTGGCTGCTGAAACAGCGTCCCGGACAGACAAAACAGCGTCCCGGACAGACAACTCTATTAGATAAAGGATTAATTATTATTGACATTTTAAATATAATGTTGGTATTTTAACAGTAAATTTATATATATTTTGCTAAAAGAAGGATAATTAGGATTTAATAATGGCAGGTATACTGATAATATTCCCAAAGATGCGACATTATTTCGATTTGTAATTTCCTTTACTGATATTTTAGGTTAGGAAACAAATATCGAAATGCGGTTTTCACTAGCGTGTTAGGCCCTTACTTGGCTATCTTTTGTTCCAATAAAAGTGATATCGTTGCATTTAATTTTTTTGAGAAAATTCATTTCATTTGTAGTGTTGTCGCAAAACGCCCTCTAGCGGCGACACAAGCAATCTAAATCAATCCGCTCAAGGCAGCATTGATAGCCTAAGAAATGCCCTTTTCAACGACTCCAAGTTTGAGAAAATCCGTTCAGCCATTTTGAAGTTATTGACATTTCTTTCCGAAAATGTTCGGACACCCCCCACCACTTTCCCTTAAGAGATTGAGCAAAAAGCATTTAACAAAAAAGAATCGAATTTATCTCAGCTTTAAAACGGTGTCCATTTTAGCTAACTGTAATATAAGAATATTTCTCAAAAAACGGGATTTAAAATTCAAGAATGCGATTACGCCTCCTGGCGGCCATTCTAGAAACTTAAAAATAATTTCCAGCATTTTCTCTTTGCCGCTTTAATTATAAATTTTTTTACCCCAAGTCTTTACGACAATTACTTTTCGAGATAGGGCCGAGTGCCCTTCTTAATTGGCCACCCGGTACATATGGCCACAGTGATTACGCCTGCTTTTCTAAAAGGGAAACGGCAGCTCGATCCAAGGGATATAGAATCAACCAGGAATATAGCAAGCGTGAGGTAGTGCAAGTATATTGTTACAATAATTATCTTAATTATATCTTTTTTTCAGAATACACGTCAAACGCGTTATTGGAGTCCTTCGTCAAAAAAATACAGTTCTTCACGAAACGATGCCTATGTTCCTGGCGAAAAAGAAAACTGACGATGTTGCCGTGGTAGATCAGATATTAACAGTTTCTTGTGCACTCGTAAATTTATGCCCTCCTATAATTGTATAATTATGAAATAAATTGTATTAACAAAGTTAATCTAATTATTTTTACTTTAATAATAATAATATCTACAAAATTATTAAAATTAGTTAATTAAGGATCTAACGTTAATACTATCCACCACCATTTATTATATAATGTAAAATTATTTGATTATCTTTTTCTGCATGTGGCCAATTAATAAAAAGCAAAATTACAATATCACATAGCAAAAATTATTAAATAGTACCTATATGATAAGAAACATAAGAATATTTCGAAACTATGTAAGCTACATTAACAATCAATAAAATTACACATGCTGTTTACACAACATAAAAGAATAATTAATGTCTAAATTAAGTATGAAAAATAATTTTTCCGTTGACCGCTTCTTAATTTCAATATTAATGAATTATTTTTCCTAAAAAAGGATGGATTAATAGAAGTCATTAATACACTGTTTTTGATTAATACACTCTTTTTCATTAATTAACTGTTTTAAAAAAAGGATGGATTAATAGATTTATTAATACACTGTTTTTGATTAATCCACTCTTTTTCATTAATTAACTGTTTTTGTGATTTTGAGGTTTTGATATTTTGCATGGAGGTTAGTTGTATTAATCAAATTTTACACCACAAAAAAGATTTTGCGGTCAACAAAAAAATTTTGTAATCAACTCGTTTGTTAATGGGCGATTAATAATCTCAACTATTAAAGGCACTCACTCGCTATCGCTTGTTCGTGCTTTAAACAGTTTCGATTATTAATCGCCTTCATTAACACACTTGTTGGTTAAATAACTATTAATGCATAAAGCATAACGGATATTTTGAAGCTATTTAATATTTATTTATTGTGACATCTCTAACAGGTGTTACCCTTATTACAAGAGATGCAGTGTAGATATATTCTGCTATATGCAGGTATGAGCGTTATAGCATGTAAATTAAAATTAAAATAATCATCCTAACTAAAATAAACTTTAATCATGGTTGCAGGAGATGGATCGATGCCGTAACTTGCTGCTATGACTTCCCGTATTGATTGGTAAATTTAAGTCTTAAAAATTTGTTACATCAATAGTTCGTTTTGTTTCATTTTAGTTATAATAATACTTTTTTACAACAGAATCAAACATACTGTATGGAGCTGACAAATCAATGTTGAGCAGTATGTAAATTTGATTCTCAAGCTTTAATATATCAGTAATCGGAATTCTGGTATAAAAAGAAGGTACAAAGAATAACGGTGAGAAACAAACAGGCCTAGCTGGTACTCTTAAAGTTAATAGCGAAAGCAGCTTGCTATCGTTAATCTTATTATTCCATAATTTATAACAAAATTTTAATGAATTTAAGGTAGGTACATAAACAATCAAAATATTTACATAACAGTACAAAATAACAGAATAACTAATGTCTAAATTAAGTATGAAAAAGAATTGCAATGGATAAAGTATAAAGAATATTTCGAAGGCATTTATGCTAAATAAACAATCAACATATATACAAATTCTATCAACACAAAATAACAAAATAATTCTATTTATATACTGCTCCACAAATGTACTGGACCACCCATAAAAAATGTATTTATTATATTACGTCACAATATATATATATATATATATAAGCTTTTGTTTTATAGTATACTCATATTAAGCATATTTAATTTCACTATTCTCAAATATCAACTGAAGAATTAACAAAATCATATTAATAAAATTAAAAAATTATGAAACTATAAAAAAACTATATTTCACAAAAATAAGAGGAATCACAAAAAAAGGTTAATTAATAGTTCTTTGAGTCTCTCCAGAACGTTTAAAAATCTTTGGCAACAATTCGGCATACTTTGTATGCAATGTGCTATCAATATTTGGGCAAAATTCAAAATTTTAAAATGATAATATTTTATTAATGGACTTAGTTTTCTTTAAACAGAATTATGAAAAGAAATGCTTTTTATAGTGACACAATCATGAAAGGTTACCAAAAATTTCATGACTGCCCTTTTGGAAAATATTTTTAAAAATTGCACCAATATATGCAAATGGTCCAGTTCATTTGTGGAGCAGTATATTTACAGAGTTCACATAACCACTTTCCTTTAGAAATTTTTTTAATTGTAGGCATGCTGAATGGTACCATTTTATTCTATATTTTCTGTCATAACATTTTACCATTTGTTCGCCGTCGTCTGGTTTCCTACAGTGACACCATAGCTGCAATCCATAATTAAAATAGGTACATAACATTGTAACATATAATTCACAAAAATACAAATTTCTTCATCATCAGTGCCTATTACGATGTCACTGGAAATTGAACCAACATCTATAGCTCGAATGTCCATGGGGATGTCGTCTGAACTTGGACCAGCACTCGTAGATGGCATATCCATGGCGATGTCACTACAACTTGAATCCAAACCAGTGGTCATAGATGGCAGAACTAATGTTAAAATCTAGTAATTTCCAAGTTTTGTATTGGTAACACTTTTGACATCTATCATATTGACATTAAATTGTTAACCTTATTTAAGCTAAACGACACAATAAATCGGAGGCGTACTCAACATTGTGGTATGGCGCATTTCAAAACAGAATTAACACACAAAAATAGCGACAATAGCAATAACAAAATAACAGAATTAACAAAATCAACAGCAATTTTCACACTTTGACTTGCACAATATCGCAAGATAGTCCAGTTACATTAGACGGACAACCGCAGCATCTGCCGAAAAAATCCAAGTGAGCTGAAATTTTGCATACACCTTTATTTCGACATTACAAATAATGTCTCAAAAGTCCCCATCGATATCGCGCTTGCGTTTTGAGTTATTCAAGGTCAAATGTCACAGAAATAAGTTTTTCGCAAATATCTCGCTTTCTATGGGTCGTATGACTTTTTTAGTTATTACAAAAAATGAAGGCTAGGAAATTCTCTACAAAAAAGAATATAAAGCTTTTTTACATACAACTAACCGTTCAGTAAATAACACACTATTAAGTTTTGCAGACGGGTTTTACTTCTTTTTACGATAAAGAAAGTATTGGATTCACCCCAAAAATTCGAAAATTGGGTTTTCAACAGATCTTCACGTTTTAGAGTCCCCTGAACCCAAAAAACATGTTTTTGCTCATGGGTTGTGTGTCCGTCCGTCGGTCTGTCTGTGAACAGAATAACTCATAAATGAAAAGAGGTATGGCGTTGAAACTTCATATATAAGTTTTTTGTACTATCTAAATGCGACAGCAAGCTTCTAAAAAAAATCGCATAACCGGTGTGTATTGATGTGAGATAAGTGATTTTTCAGTTGAATACCTCTAAAATTCAACTTGAAAATCACTCATCTCAATCAATCCACATTAAAAATGTAATAAAAATGTAAAGTTTCAAAAAAATCGTTGGAGCCGTTTTTGAAACACAAGAGTAAACATCAGACTTCCGGTTATGCGATTTTCTTCAAAAAATAGCTGTCTCATTTAGATAGTACACAAAACTTATATATAAAGTTTCAACACCATACTTTTTTTCATTTTTGAGATATTCTGTTCGCAGACATACAGACACACAGACAGACAGACCAATGAACAAAAACACGTTTTTTTGGGTTCAGGGGACTCTAAAACGTGAAGATCTGTTGAAAATTCAATTTAGAATTTTTGGGGTGAATGCAATACTTCCTTTATCGTAAAAGGAAGTAAAACCCGTCTGCAAAACTTAACAGTATGTTATTTACTGAATGGTTAGTTGTACGTAAAGCACATGTATAATCTTTTTTGTAGAGAATTTCCTAGCCTTCATTTTTTGTAATAACTAAAAAAGTCATACGACCCATAGAAAGCGAGATATTTGCGAAAAACTTATTTCTGTGACCTTTGACGTTGAATAAGTCAAATCGCAACCGCCATATCGATGGGGACTTTTGAGACATTATTTGTAATGTCAAAGGTGTATGCAAAATCTCAGCTCACTTGGATTTTTTCGACAGGCCGATCCTACTGTAGCTGGGCTAAGAGATTTTTGTAGCTATAGATTATAGTACAAAACGCCACCATAACGATGCAATAAGCGTAAAATTGTGGGTTGAAGATACGAAAAGTCTATGTGACGAGTGTCCAGTATTGTTATACCGGATGACCATAAATATCTGAGATCTCGGTAGCCATGGAATTAGCTACTTATAAATGTTGGGTTAGTACTATATTTCAATTACAATAAGTATTGGTACCTATGTAATGTAATAAAATGCAAGAGGAGGAGAATGTGCCATGGGTTCTGCAGTTTAGCCTACGACTCGATTATAAAAATCTCCTGTTCTAACTCCATTACTTATTGCAATCTGTAATAATTTTTGACAGATAGGAATTTTAGTTGTCATGACATTTAGTTTAGTTGTATTCATCGCTTTAATAAAGCGGTGTTGATTCCAAAGGTAATGTGATATCAGATATTTATGGCCACCCGGTATAAAGAACAAGGTGTTGAAAGTGATTTAGGGCTTCTTGATATCAACGATTTTGCTTTGATAATAATGACGTCTTTTCAAATTTAACAGTTGCTACAATTTGGTTACAACAAAATAGAAGCAAATTAAAGACGTATCAAAATGTAATAAACCAACAATTGTTGAAGAAAAAAATATAATGGATGGCCTTTTGAATAAAACCGATGCTACTGAAAACATTAGCACGAGGTTTGACCACACATACACTTCGTAATTCGTTTTTATTAAAATTTGTAATAATTTGTAATTTGTTTTATATAATAATAATAATAATAAATCCATTTATTGAATACCAAAGAGGTATACAAAGCCAGTCTTCCACCCTCCCGGGGCATCACACAAATATAAGCAAATGCTGTACACACACAAACTTAATATAATACAATATAGTACATGCTAGCAACATAACAAGACTATCTTAAATCGTGTTACTAACTAATTCTAACAAGGCACTCTTAATAGAAAGTGGCTGCTCTGGAAACATATCAAAGAACTTATTTAACAATGTGGGAGCCATATATAGAAAACAGCCCTCAAATTTAGCTGTTCGATGTTGTGGTATTGTATATAAGCCGTTCACAATCTTTTTGGGTCAGGTGAGGCTATGACCATCTAGTGCAGTACCTCTGTTGCAACTAAACTCCCTCATGGAAATTGACAATTTTTGTGTTAGGTTAGGTTGTTTTCAGTTTAAGGTTATATTTTCTGAATAGGTACATTGTTGCCGGATATTCTGTAGTCTCCACATCGATTCGCTTTCTTTTAAATGTGGTCTGTCCTTCTTAAATTGGAAGTAGCATCGTTTAGTGGAAATTTTTTGTTGCAACAAAATTATTTTGGGCATTTTGACTTTTCCTTTGACGGAAATTAAAATTATTTTTACACATTTGATAAATCATTTATTTTCTTACGAATATTAAAATATTTAATCTGGCAATGTGGTGGCAAGAAAATGTCGAACAGACACTGACAGAAAAAAAAAGTTGCATCCGCTACATCATCGAATCAGTTAGTCCAACATGAAAAGAAAAAATCATAGCCAACTCTGTCCCAAAAAGGTCGTGAACGGCTTATAGATGCTAACTGACATAAGAACTGCCTAAGTACAGTGGGCACATGCTTATATAACATTTCTTATCACTAAATATTCTAAGAAGCTTGAAGCTGGGGCTGGGAACTACTTCGTAAGCATTTACCCAACATATCACTTAACATAATCCCTCCCTTCATTAGAACAGAAATTACGGTAAAATTACATTTTTATCATAATTTCTAGGGAATAATTTCGACTGGTTTTTGGGCTTAATTGATTTACGTTATTCCTATTACAAAATGCAGGCAGTTTATTATATTTATATAAAGTGAACAAAATTGCGACTATAACTAAGATTAACATGAAAAATACACTATTACTAATATATAAATGTCCGTCAAAATTTGGTTTATACACTTTTTTATGCAAGTCTTTTAGCTTACTTTTTAAAGTGAATATGTCGTCTAGATCGATGTTCTCCAGATGTATCGATGGGAGTTTATTATTTATTTGTTGTTCTTCGGTAGGCGTTGAGTTGATCATCGGCAACTGAACTATCTCGTTTACGAAATTAGAGTAATAATTTGTCCTCAGTACCCTATTTTCAAGTTTTAGTTCACATCTTGGTGGTATCTGTACAATGTAATTTCCATTTAGCGGCATCTTCTGCTTACTATTTTCACAAGTGATTGTGGATATTAATTCTTTATCGGCAATCAGTAACCATGAATCTTGGGCGATTTTCTGTGTTTTAAAATGCTCTAATGTAAATATTTCGGTTTTACATACATTATTTTTTATAAATGAAATGAGTTGAGCTTCGCAAAGTGGTTCTTCTGAATTGATTTTTTCTTGGATTTTACATAGGTGTTCGCCGTTGCGTAGTTTTTTGCAGGACTCGTCCGTGGAAATATAATTATTTTCATTGTAAAGCAAATACATTTTCTGTAGTATAATTATTTGGAAATGTTGATCGGTTTTCACAGGTAATGGGTAAAGATGATAGTAATCGTAGATATCCGGATTTATTAGAGGTATTTCCAAAATAAATACGATTCTGGATTTTATTTGATATGCTTTGACTGCAATAATGTCTTCGTATAAAGGTAAATTTTCTGGGTTGATTTTAAATGGCAATTGTTGTCCTTGTATTTTATTCTGGATAAATATTAAATTGGCTTCTAAGTCCTCAGGATCAATTATTGATGGGTGCATGATCTCGAGTTTGGTAAAAGTGATTGCTTCTTCCAAATTATTAAGTAGGTACAATATTACGTTCATCATTCCTGATATTTGCAAAAATATAGTATGCATATTGATTATCGAATATTTCTCCGCTCGGTGAATTGTGTTTTCTTCGATTTGAGCTTCTAATTGTTTTATTCTTGATAATAATGTGTATTGGTCAACTCTCAGTGTACTAATAGTTTTGTTTACTTTATCGAGTATTTGTTCCGTTATTGATATTTGTTCAGTTAGAATTTTGTCCTGGGATTCCTGTCCTTTTCGTAGTTCTTCAATTGCTTCTTCGATTTTTTCTCCATCAGTCGAATCTAAGTTTCCAGTTAGGAATTTGAAAACTGTTCCTAGGCCGTCGATTAAGCCTCGTTTATTTCTTGTAAGAAATAGTTGATTTAATTTTCATTTAATTTCAGATGAGGTTATATTTAGCGGGGTTTGGTAATTTTGAAGTTCTTTATCGTATGTATGTCCGTGAGGTAAATTTGTAAATGCATTTTTCATTCGTTGAATGTTTAACTCCAACCATTTGTATTCTTCTATTATTGAAGTATAGTCGATATTTTTTATTAGTGTCCATTCGTCTACTTGATTTCTTGCTTTTCCGAGTTTATGTGGGAATAAACCGGGATTATTTTCAATTTTCGTAATTACTGGCTTGTCGAGGGTAGAGATGACGGTGATACAGGTGGTTCTGTAACAATGGGTTTACTTAGTTCGTCTAAATGCCTAGATTTCTTTTTATTATTTTTGTCTAATAAAGTAGCTATTCCTTTATCGTTGATTCAACTTATTGTATATGGTCCATCGTATTGAATTCTAGCTTTATTCCTGGCGTTGGTTTTAATAAGCACTTTGTCATTGATGTTAAATGTAATTTTCTTAGAGTTGTCTTTATTGTTTCTTTTTGTTATTAACTTTTCCTTTTCACGTTGCATTCTTTGTTGTAAAACGCCGTAAAATGTTGTTATCTTTTTCTGATGGTCATTAAGATAATCTTCGTAATATTTTTCGGTAAGGTGTATATTGAATGGGTCTCTGACGGCTGTATGTCCGTATATTATTTCTAAGGGTGTAAATTTAGTTTGGGAATGGATAGTATTATTGTATCCTATTAATGCATATTTAATTACTTGTTTCGGTAGCTCCTTTGGATGTTGGATTTTTATAATTCTGTAGTTTTCTATTAAAGTAGAATGCACTCTTTCAATCATACCGTTGGATTTATGACTTAAAGGGGTCGTCACGTGAATTTTAATTTTATGTAGATTTAAAAGATTTTTAATTGATTCGTTTGCAAGTTCTGTTCCTCCGTCCATGGTTATTTTAGTAGGTGCTCCATATTGAGATATGAAGGTGATTAGATTTTCAGCTATTTCTATGCTATTTTTAGATGTTAAATAGTATGCTTGGCAGAATCTCGAAAATCGATCAATTATTGTTAAAAATGCGTTTTGCTCAATTTGAAACGTATCTATATGTAAATGTTCAAATGGGCGGCTTGGCGTGCTTGTAATGTTTAATGGTTCTTCATGTGCTTGCCTTTCGTATTTGGCTTTTTACAAATTAAACAGTTATTAATATAGCGGGTAACTGTGTCTTCCATATTTTCCCAATAGTATTGACGTTTAAGTGCGTTACAGGTAGCTTGAATACCTCTGTGATTTGTTTTCCCTTCGTGATAATTATTTATAATTTCCCTTTGATCTTCTTTGTTGATCACATGTATAACTCTGTTTACGCATTTGTAAAAGTGCGGTTCTTGATTTTTGAAATGGGTCGTTATAATTTCACAAGTTATTTGATAAAATTCTTCGTTGGGAAATAGGCAATAATAAACTTTGTTGGGTATACAATATTCCTTAAGGAATTGAAATATATTGGTCCTAATATTTTCTTCTCCTATGTAGGCGGTTAATACTTCGTTTTTCCCTTTATGTTCCCTTTTTGCTTTATGTGATTTGCCATGAATAGTGGTAAAGATTATTTGATTGCGTTTCGTGTCTAAGGCGTCTTCACAAATAGGTATGGTAGATGTTGATTCCAATTGCGTATGCATCGTATTTATTGATTGATTGTCTTCTGATATTTCTGGTACAGCTTGAATTTCTTGGTTTGAACTCGAGGGTGTTTCGTTAACATGTTCAATGGAAGTCTCGTTTATTACTTCATTTAATGTCTTCCATGGTGGTATCGAAATTAACGATCATTGATTGTGTGTCAATAGGATTCAATTTTATGCGTGATAGAGCATCAGCGTTCGTGTTATTTTTTCCTTTTTTATAAATAACATCATAGTCGAATTCTTCCAGTCTAAGTCGCCATCTTGCAAGTTTAGAATTTGGTTCTTTTAATGAATTAAGCCATTGTAATGGTTTATTATCCGTGATGATTTTGAATTTTCGTCCATAAAGGTACGGTCTGAAGTATTTAGTTGCCCAAATTATTGCTAATAATTCTTTCTCGATTGTTGAATATTTTTCCTCTGATTCGTTTAACGTTCTTGAAGCGTATGAAACGGGTAAATCCTTGCCTATAGGTCCTTGCGAAAGTACGGCTCCAATTGCAAAGTTGGATGCGTCTGTAGTTAGATTAAATTCCTTTTCAAAATCTGGGTATTGAAGTATAGGTTTGTTGCATAAAATAGTTTTACATTTTTCGAAAGCTTCTTTATATTCCGGTGATAACATAACTACTGCTCCTTTTTTCAAACATTTAGTTAGTGGTCTCGTTAATTTTGCAAAATCCTTAATAAATTTTCGATAATAACCTAGGAGTCCTAAGAATCCTTTTATTTCCTTTAGAGTTTTTGGTATAGGATAGTTTTTGATAGCCTTTATCTTATCGGGGTTTGGTTCCACACCTTCGGGGGTGATAATGTGTCCTAAATATTGAACTTCTCTTTTTAGAAACTCGCTTTTGTCTAATTGGATTTTAAAATTTGTCTTTCGTAGTCGCAGAAATACTTCTTTTAATCTGGAAATGTGTTCTTAGAGTGATGTCGAAAAAATAATGATGTCATCAAGGTATACTAAACATTTTTCGTTTTGCATACCTCGTAGTATGTTGTCCATAACTCTTTGAAACGATGACGGTGCATTTTTAAGACCGAAAGGAACCCGTTTGAACTGGTAATGTCCATTTTCTGTATTAAATGCGGTTTTAGGGATGTCCTTTTGTTCTACTTCGATTTGGTGGAATCCTGAAGCTAAGTCAAGCGTTGTAAAGTATTGGCATTTTCCTAATTTGTCAAGTAAATCATTGATATTAGGCAATGGGTACTTGTCGTCGATAGTTTTTTCGTTTAGTTTTCGGTAGTCGATAACTATTCTCCACTTTTGTTTTCCTGATGCATCGACCTTTTTTGGAACAACCCAAAGAGGTGAACTCCATGGTGATGTTGATGGTTCGATTATTTGATCTTTCAACATTTTGTCAATTTGTCGCCTTACTTCTTTCTTATGTACTTCTGGATATCGATCATTCTTAGTATATATAGCTGTTTCGTCATTTGTCCTAATTTCGTGTTTAATTTGGTTTGTAAAGGACAGTGGAATTTGGTCGCAATAGAAAATATCTTTGAAGTGTTCACACAGATTTTTTATTAATGTAGCTTCCTCGCTGTTTAAATGTTCCAAGCGTAGTTGTTGTAAATTTTCTCTTTGTATCCTTTTAATATTGCATGGTGATGCTGAATGGTCGATCGATGACTCCTGATAATTTAGCGATAGGGTGTCATTATTTTCTTCCACGATTTCGATAGGTATAGGGTTCGTTATGGTGTGTGTTATTTCTTGATCACTAGTATTGATTCCTGATGTAGTTGCAAAATAATTTTGCACTGTGACATATGTCGGAATTTCTAAATATTTGTTTAAATTTGTATGTTCAATTATTCCCTCATGAATGTTCCTATTTACAGGTAATTTTACAAAACATTCTGATCTTGCTGGTATTGTAATTTTATGGTTCAAATCTTGATTGATTATTTCCATTGGATATAATCGGATGTGGGTCTGTGGTGTTTTCAAAAGGCTTTCCTCAAAATGTATTGTTGCTTTTAATTTCTTTAGCAAATCTATTCCAATAAGTCCGTCGTATTTATTGCCGAAATTAAATAGATAAAATTTATGAGTTAACGGCACTTTAAATATTGATGGTAATTGAATAGTTGCAGTTTCCTGATGAGATGAAATTTGGTGTGCTGTCTGAATTTGGAACGGTTCTTCTACAATTAACTCCGGGAAATATTTATATGCTACTTCTGGTTTGATAAGAGTTCTAGATGCTCCGGTGTCGATTAAAAAGTTTGATTTGAGTTGTGGAATGTAAATACATTGTAACGTTGAATTTTGGTTGTTAACTTCTATGATTTCTACTGGTGATTGATCATTTATTGGTTGCTCTACGTGTTGTCGTTGTTCTGGGCAGGTAAAGTAAAATCCTGTTCTTCATAGTAATTCTCCTCTTCTTGTTCCTCTTCGTAATAACACTCCTGAATGCTGTCCTCTTCCTCGGGGTCCTCTTGAAAGTGTAACTCCTCCGAAATAAAGTTTCTAGGTTGGTTGGAGTGCCTAATGTATGATGTAGCTCTAGGTGTAAACGAATTCCGTGCTGAAGGAATAAATCCATTTGGTGGTTGTATTGTTCTTCTGGTGTTACTCGAACTAGTGTCCATTGGTGTTGGTTTTGGTAGATGCCTAATTTCTGTGTTTCTGGGTGCAAATACATTTCGTTGTTGAGGCTGCTACTGCTGTTGCGGTCTCGAATGAATTGGAAAATTATTTCTTTTTATAGGTTGTGGCATTTGATGTGTGTAACTGGGAAATTGGTTAAAATTTCTTGGTGCTGGTTGCCATGCCTGGCTCGGATTGCTTAGCCTTAAATTATACGGTGGAAATGGTTTTTTAATTTGTTTTTTATATTGTTCTGATGAGTCTCGATTTTTGTTGTAATTTACATTTTCCTCTTCTATTAAATATTTAATTGCGATGTCAAGAGTAGTTGGTCCTCTGGCTTGTAAGAAACTTCCCATAGGCTCCTTGAGTCCCGTTAAAAATGCTTTTAGTGTTAAACTGTCGTAAAGCGTTCTTTTCGTTGCTCGAACTGCTGCGGTTGGTTCGTTTAATTGCACGTTGGAATACAATAAACTTTTAACTTGCTGGCATTTTTCAAAATACTCCTGCGCTGTTTCGTTTTTCTGCTTTAATAGCATGAGATCCCTTAGCAATGAATCCTCAGATCTCTGGTCCGCAAACGATTGTTGTAATAGCGTTTTTAATGCTATCCAGATTGGTATTTCACGTCCGCTTGTAATTAACAATGCTCTGCCGGTTAGTTTTGTTCGCAGTGCAGATAATAATAATGTTTGTAGAAAAGCGTCTCCTTGTCCTTCAGGAAGGAAATGCGTCATTATAACTTCGGCGGCTCTCATGTACTCCGATAGTTTGTAAGAAGTGCCATCTAATTCTGGTACTGTCTTGAGATACTCCAAATGAAATGCTTGTGCCATATTTACTGGTACTGCGGGAGGTACTTCTTGAATATTTAAATTTTCTAAAAGCTGGACAAGCTCGTCGTTTCCTTGCATAAAGTTTTAATTTGTTCGCGAATAATTTGCTTATTTGCTACCTAACGTTTAACAGTTCTAAATCTTAAAATTAAACGTCGTTTTATTGCTTCGTAACAAGTGAATGGTGTATTTACTCTCTTTTAGGAAACCAATGCACTTGCTTTAAAGCGGGGCTTGCAATTTTATTATTAGAAATCCTACGCATGCAGTGCTAGCACAGTAAGAGATTAAGTTACTCTATCAGTAACGCTCACTGGTCTGGATTACAGCTAACTGCACCTGAATTTGTGTAAGAGTTGCAATGGCTAATAACGAACACAATTATTAACAACAATTCTCCTGAGAATGTGTTGATAAATCAATTGAATTCTGTTATTAGATGCTTAAAAGTAAAATGATTATTATAACAACTTTGCTCCAAAATGAGCGGTTATATCTAGAAAAATAAAGCCACTTTTGCACTTGCTAATAAAATTTATCTTACATTAATATCGTTGTAATTGTACTCATGTTCCTTGAGTACGTGACTGGACCCAGCGATGCTAGTCCGGGGCGTTGTCACCTCGTGCGGGCTCAGCGTACTCGATTTTTGGAGGGCTGGTCCGGCGTTGTAGGGCTCTCTGGGCGATTTTGGGCCTGTTGAGTCCTGGATTGTTGAATGAAGGCTCTGGCTCTCGAATGTGGACGATTCTGGTTCCCCTCTTCGAATTACAGATGTTGTCTTGGTTCGTTGTTCGGATGGCCAATTAAGTGTTGAAACACAAAATTAAAGTGATTTTTGTCTTTAGTTTTTGACCATCCTACCGACTGCGCCAATTATAATTTACGAAACTTGTCAAATCAAAAAAATTAATTTATTCAAGTTACGGAGTTACAAAATTCAGTTTACAATGTGTCTACTAGATGCTAACTGACATAATAACTGCCTAAGTACAGTGTGCACATGCTTATATAACATTTCTTTTCACTAAATATTCTACGAAGCTTGAAGCTGGGGCTGGGAACTACTTCGTAAGCATTTACCCAACATATCACGTAACATAATCAGCGATAACGATTACATAGGGAAAAGCCGATGATAACGAGAAAACAAATCTGAATGCAATAATTATACGTATATACGATTGTGTCATAGTAACAGCTGTAGATAAATATACACAACACATTTTACGTAACATGAACTGTATTATCTCTTATAATTATAAGAATATTTAAAGATGCCAAGAATAAATTACAAATAGATTTAACAGTATTATTGATAGGGTCTAAACCGGTCTAGACATATTTAATGATAACACAGTAAATTCATAAAACTGCATTGGTTGTCCAAATCCAACCTGCAATTAAGAAGTATAAAACATATGTAAACTTACAGCAGTTTTATAAAATTTGGGTATCTCTGCAGAATTTGCGGAAACATTTCCACCTGTGCAGTTGGCCAGGTAAAACATGACTCATTGTATAGTATTAGAGCAAGCATGACATACTTGATCTGCTGCACCACATGTAGTTATGTCGACTTTTTAAACTAAAATAATAATTATAGCCGTGCGAGTGGGGTTTTGTTAGCCATATGGGTCTCACAAAAATAAATATAAATTACAGTGGAGTGAGAGAAGAATAATTATACAATTACTTATGCACTATTAACTATTACATAGAAGCAACTTGGAGTTAGTTTAGCAGTTAAACCACTAGAAACATTTTTAATATGAAGCAATAAGGTATTTATTACAATCACTCTCGACACTGAATACATAGTCAACAGTCAGTTGAAGTCAGGGACGACAATCTTTACTAAATTTTGATCTTCTCAAAAACATTCGGTGTATGCCACTGAGTATTTCCTTATTAATATAAGTAAATGCTTATCGTTAAATCTTCCCGGATCTTAATTATTAATTTTGATTAACAAAAAAATTGCTAGTGGATATAAATCATTCGATAAAAAAAACAAATCTCTTACTCTTCAGACCAATGATTTTATACCTACCATCGTCGTCAGTAAACTTACATAATATAAAACAGCCATTTATATTGGCAAAGTACTGCATGGGGAACATTTTGAGGAATTTTTTAACACACTCGGCAACAAGTTTGTAGCCGAAGGACACTATAACGCTAAATATCCAACACGGGCATCGAAAATAACGACACTAAGAGGCAGAAAGTTGGTCGAATCAAAGAAAGCACCTACATAACATTTCTATAGGCTATCCAATATGTTGACCTACTGACGGAATAGATGCTTCAACTGTATCATGAAAGGCATTGATCCAAAAAATGTAAAGCAGAGACCTCCTTGGACTAATCAGCAGACCACGCTTCTGTGTTAATAACCATTCACTCACAGATCCGGAATAAGAAACCAACCGTCCTTACACAACAACTGCATTATGGTTTGCAACTCCTGGCTACAAAACGCTACATAAGATAGGGATAAAGCACAGAAGAAAATTCCGGACAAAAGACAATTGTGCAAACAACTAACAAAAACTGTAGAAAACAAAGAATATTGAATACAGCAATAAAAGGAATAAAAGGAACGTTAAGATATTGTTACCCCTAGTTTACTTTCATTTTTAAAAATTTTTAGTGTCACAACTCATTTGCGAGGGATGTTCTGAGTAAAGGCCTTTACAGATTTTCCTTATCTTGATGAGTGTTGCCTTTTTATCTACCTGCCTCATACAATATTTTTGTAGTTTTGCAGGTTATTATTTCTTATTATTTGCTTTTATTGATATTACGATATTAGTTTATTACGTTTGAAAAAATTACAATACTAAAAAACTACTAAATAAGCGGAATCATTTAATTATACTTAATATAGACATTTAACGAAGTTAAATTAAACACTATACACTATTTTTCTACATAGCTTCTCTTGACTTTATCCCTGTACTGTAATGACATTGCTCGAAATATTTCCGCACCGAATATACACTCCGACTATAAAAAAAATTACCGCTAGATGTTCTTGGTTGGTACATATGATCGAACACTTTTATAGTCTGTAGGGCTGTGGAATTGATATCAGTAATGTCAGTTTAATGAATACAAGCAATATGAATGTAATGTATGCTGTTAGTGGATGCTGTATTATGATGGAAAGTTATTATGTACTTAGATTGATTATGCGTATGCAATCATAAATAATATTGCTAATCAACGAGAAGAACGTCAAGAACTGTTAACACTAAAATATAGAGAAATGAGTGGAGAATACTAACAATTCATTTGACAACAATGTCTTCAACGTTGCATACAAGTGATTTTAATTACATGTTATATTCATAGAGACAGTGCTGCTTTACCTATTTATAATTAACGAAGGTGGGCAGTTTAGCTGGTTTTTACGTTAGTGCAACCTTGAAGAATAGAAACAATTTTATTTTTTTGCTCAGGAAGTGCCCCTGTCACATAACATGGAGTTAATCCGACATTGTATAGCACCCTACATAAAATGGTTTATTAAAATGCGATGCAGTCCAAACTTTACAATATATTTAGTTTCATGTAAAATACCTTCGTCTTTAGTGAGATCGTTAAAGAGTCCACTAGAATTGATTCATCAATAACACCAATTGACCATATTCTATTTAAAGCGAACGTATAATTTACTGTAATCTCTGAAATCACACACGTGCATGCTTTTTCTGACCATGAATTAACGCATTTTGTAGTATCTGTTAATGTACCAAAAATACAACGGTGAGGAAAATACATCTCTATAGATTTCTTAAAATTGAATCTTAATTCGCCAGAACATCTAGGAATGATTTCTTAGCACATTTTATTCATATTAACCGACAATAACCATAAAATACGTTTTCTAAGTCAAACTATTCTAAACATATTTGACATTTTATATCATCTCAGAACTTTCTCGCTTTGCTTAAAAAATAGAAATATTGAATAGTCGCATTATTACGTCGCTTAGAAATTTGGTAATTATTTCATTTAATACAAAATAAAAAATAGTAAAGCGTTTTTGTTGAAGTTTTGAAACTAAAAGAAACTTATTTTTGTAAGATGTCCACCCTGTATATATTTGACCGGAAGTATATTCGATTTCGTACCAGATCCGCATGCAAAATATGGACTGCCTCCAAAAAGTAGTTTTTGAGTTATAGTATAAAAACACTTGTGTTTTGCAGCGGTCGAGAGCGACACACTTCTCGTGAACTTCAAAATAGTAAATAAAGTGAAAATTCCAGGTGCAAAGCAGATCTTCCACTGCAAAACGATTATGTAAAAAACAGTGCAAAGATGTAACTATGTTATTCATTATCTGTGCTCAGGTGTACGCGAAACCAAATGGAGAACAAATAATCCTGAAAGTAAAGCAGTATGAAGGTGTATCACCTGCAAAGATAAAGGCGATAAAGATAACCAAAAACAATATCTGAAGCCTACAGGCATAGAAATGACTAATAAAACACGTCTGGGGAATATGATACGGCAAATTATGAAAAAAGAAAATAGTATTTAGAGCGACATAAAATAACATCAGATAATCAGTTTGGGTTCAGGGAAAATAGATCAACAGAAGATGCACTACAAACATTAATCTCAAAATTATATAACAATCTGGATAGATCAAGAGTCTCGGCAGCAGTGTTTCTAGACCTGGCCAAGGCTTTCATGAGCTTCTGTTGCTAAAGATAGAGATCCTCGGTATTGGAGGATGCAACGAAGGATGGCGAAGGGCGGCCCTTACCTGTTGGCAAAAGTTGTACTAGGTATTTTTCCAGCTGGTAAATATCGACCTAGGTTGGCTAACTCGTCGTGAGAGTCGGGGTTCGAGCAAAGCTGCAAAAGGAACTAAGGGAAATGGCGCCAAGTCTTCGACGCAGTCAAATCCTTGGATCGGACAGTACCAAGGTAGGGATGTACCAAGCCAATCAAAATAATAGCAGAACAAACTAGTAACAAGATTTATTCATAGTTCGATATCTGGTTCTATACTGCTTATCACATCGCAATATAAAAGCTCACATAAATACACACCAAAATAAATATATAAGCACTTCAACAAATATCACAAATATATCACAGTTCTGCATATAAAAAAAAACAATATATAGTGCTGCATATCAAATATTAGCTGTAGAGCAGTAGGTACTAAGTCAACACCTAAATTTGGTTTACCCACTTAATTTGTACTAACTACTTATAATTTTGAATAAAGATTTTGACCAATATCCGAGAATCTCATTGAAAAATATGAATATGACGGAATAAACCGGCAAGCAAATAACAGTAGCTCCGAATGTTGGTACGCACCCTGTTAGGCAGGGAAGCCCGGGGCAGAGCGATACAAGTAAAAGGCTAACATTAAACACCGAAAGTTAGCTTAGTATGACGCTGTTACGACGATAAAAATTTTGAAAGGACGGGATCCTTCAATTTACATGTCATACAAGGGTTGAAGAGAATCCTACAGGACACTCATTGTATTTTCAAAGATATAACGTTCGTTAAATTTTGTAGCGGGCGTCCGCAGCCCAAATTGACAGATGGATAAATTGCAAAACAAAATTGGAAGTTAAAACACTACCACGATATTACGTACAGGCAGAGTGATTAATTAAGCGGTCGAGCAATAAATTAAGGCAATCTAAAATGGCAGCCCAGACAGCCGGTAAGTACTCTAACCAATAAAAATCATAACTACGCAGATAAGCACAAATCATAAAACAAAAAATACGTAACTACAACACTACCAAAACTTTCCAGGTGCAAAGCAGTAGGTGCCGTGCCCGTGAACGTGGCAACCAAGCAGTTTGCCTGGCAGCAGGGGCCGGTGCGAGCCATGGCGCAGCCTCGCAACGGGCTGCGGAAGATCCTAGTTCCAGGGGCATCGGTAGCCGGAGGAGCAAACAGCCAAAACAGGGTAAGCACATTTCGCTCGTGCACAGCTTGGCCCCCAAATGACAGGAATGGTCCCACGCAGTGAAAGAACTTCAGAAAGTGATGTAAACCCAGGTGGTAAGATAAAAAAATTCCAGGTGGTACGTAAAAGGGCTAAAAATAGAAATTTCCAGGTAGATAACGGAGCTAAAAGGAGGAAACCGTAGACAATAAACCTTCAGTTGGGGAGTAGCCAAAAGTGCAGCCCAAAACGAAAAGCGGGGCCCCCAATCAAATCCGCACATGCGTAGCGAATGCAGGCAGCATCACACATAAGCCACCATAACATTCAAGAGAGTTACGATTCCTCACATATCCTCCGCAAATCGAAGCGAGTCATAATCAATCTCTTAACGAAGCAAAGAACCCAGGCGACGACCATCTTACTTGAACCAGGACTGGCATTGAATAGCCGAAAATTTGCCAAAAACAGTCTAATTATCTAATTAAATATCAAAACCCCCAAAAATTTAGAAAAGGACCATCAGAAGAACTGAGGAATGCAAAATTGTTAAAGATATTGATAGGGTTGCCTAACCAGTTGGGTAAAAATGTACTGGACATTGAAGAATAAATTGGAATAGTGGAATCCAATTAATTATTTGAAATATTGCATGCATGCATGCATGCACGCACTACAAAATAAGCGGAACAAGGAGTTGGATATAATTTATTTAAATAATATTTCTCCGTTAGAAATTAAAAATTGGTTCTACTTATACCGACAAACTCATATGCTATTACAGGTCGATGTAGTGTACTGGGTCCGGTTATGTTTACTACATACATACACGATTTGTTAAATTTAAGCAAAGAATATAAAATAAATGCACATGCTAATGATACAGTTCCACATTTTACATCTAATACGAGGGATGTTCTCTTCCTGTTGAGCCTATCTAGTTGGCAATTACTTTTTTACGGAGATGTTTTATAAAAAGTGAGCGTCAATGTTTGTAAGTGTAACGTGAGAGAACGAAAAAATATATTGCCGTTCTTAATTTGTACTCGTTTGAAGTAAACAAAAATCATGAAATTCGGGAACGAGCATTTTCGAGCAATCATTTTCTACAATTTTAAAGGCAGCTTAAGCAGTGAAGAATGTTTTAATAAACTCAAGTCCGTGTTTGGCAGTGAGTCGTGTTCATTAGCTACTATCAAAACGCTGGTACAATGAATTTCGGTTTGATCGTTCTTCATTAAGTGACGAGTTTTGCAAAGGTCGCCCAAAGAGTGCTGTCACTGAGATACCATCGTACGTAACATGATAGAGGAAGATCGTCATGTTACCGTCCGTTCGATTCAGGCAGTCTTAGGCATAGCTGTGAAAGCAATCAACAGCATCCTGCACGATCACTTGAAGGTACGCGAACTATGTGGGTGGTGGTACCACACATATTAACACAAGCTCAGAAGCAGGATTGTGTCGATTGGTGTAAAGCTACAATCCAACGCTTTGGTCACG